>SNQN01001053.1:21031-32363 GCA_008642245.1 Bassia scoparia
ATCTCTCTCTTTTTTTCCGCAGTTCCGTGCATGCATATTTGTTGGTATTTATGTAAAACTTAGCATTTCATCCATTTCCTCAAACCTTAGTGGCTACTTTTAATCAAGCAAAAGGAAAAATACATTATAAACAATTTTTAGTTGGCTATTTTTGTTGGTGACACACGTTGTATTGCCTATTAGTTGGCTATTTTCATTTAATTACTCACTATATATCACAAATTTTAACAAATACATTATAAACAATTTTTACAAACAATATTCATAAATTCATGCGACGCAAGAGAATTAATTAAAATTAAGATCATTCCCTCAAACATAAAAGAAAAGAAAAGATAGTACATATTTAGGCTCCATTTAATTGTTTTGAAGGAAAATAATTTTCATTGAAAATCATTTTTTAGGGAAAATAATTTCCATGGAAAATCATTTTCTAGCAAAAAAGTTTTCCTTTGTTTGTTTGATTAGAGGAAAACTCATGAAAAAAAATGAAAAATGTAATAGAAATGAAGGAAGGGTGGGGGAATGAATAAGGGAGATGTAAGAAGTGGGGAGGAAATTGTGGCATTCTTTCTCTACAGAAGGAAAATGATTTTCCTTTTTCAAAGTGACATTTTCTCCTTTGAGGAAAATGATTTTCCACCTCTTTCAAAAAACAACAAAGGAAAACTAAAAAAGGGGGGAAAACCATTTTCCGGGAAAATATTTTCCGTCAAAACAAACAGAGCCATAGTGAACTATATATTGATGTCAATAATAGCTCAAGTAGTAGGCTCAAACGTTGCGATGTCAATGATCATTGTAAATTACTTCACGATCAGAGACATTAATTTTTTTTCCTATAAATCAAATATTTAACCACTTGTTTCTATCTCTCGGAAAATTGATTACATAGTACAAATGGTTGTACCTCCCTCTATGTACAATCACATGCGGAATACCTTTTTTGAATGCTTTTGAAACCATTTTGGATGTACAAATTTACGAACATCATCTATGTTTTGTTTGAGCTTTATATATAATCACATAAAATGAAAACAACTTCCATTAAGATTGCGACATAGCTTACAAGAGTGAATTTGAGTTAAAGATGAAAATATATCTCATTCATATATGGAAAATATATGACACACAATATATTTTCACTGTGTATCTTATTTTATATTTCTAACATTGAATTCATCATGCAATTCACCAAATTGCTTTAGAAACTAGCTAAGACTTGAAAATCTTTGCAACAATAAATCACATGACATCCACGATGCTGTCATTTTTTTTCGAGTAAGGGGGGCAATAATATTAAATTAGCCTAACGATGCTGTCATTGCTTTGTCTTAATTTGTTTTCTTCAGTTTAATTTTAGGGAGGAGGAGGAGAGGAAATATAAATATTTGATCATCATCAAAAACACATCTTTATTTTCTTTCATTCTTATTGTTTTCCAAGCACAATAGAATTACGTTTCTTCTCTAATTTTTTTCCCTTTGAACCCTAATAGTCCGTACTATTTTTTCTCCATGCATTAACGTTGTTGTTAGGGCTAAGCACAGGTCCGGTCCGGATCTGAACTCGGACCGGAATTTGGACCGGACCGGAAATTCCGATCTAGTTCCAGGTCCAAGAAAATATAGGATTCCGGTTTTCCGGTTCGGTCCAGACCGGAAGACCGAAATTTTTATAAAAATACTATTTTTTTAAGCTAAGTCACATTGTTATTTAACTTATTTTGGATTGTTAGAATGCATGTTATGTATGCATTTATATGTTCTAAGATTAAACTCTAAACTAAGTGATCAAATCCAACAGGTCCACAAGTGCTTTTGTTGAATTTTTCAATTGAAAATAGGGGAAAAATTGGAAACAGGTCCAATAGGTCCGATCCAGGTCAGGATTTGAAAATTCAGGTCCGGTTCAGGTCTAGATCGGAAATGATTCAGGTCTGATCCAAGTCCGAAAAAAATATTTGAATTTCGGGTTTCCGGTCCTAGACCGGTGCTCACCCCTAGTTGTTGTTGTTTTCGATATTTCTCAATCATCAAAGCTAATAAGTTCTTACGGTGTGGTTTTTTCATTGCTTTTTTCTTTGATAATGTTCATTATTGTCTTGCTTTCTATAATAGTGAGCGAAGCCTTACATTATCACAAGAGTTTACTCGAACAATTTGGTCTGCTTTTAGACTGAACTGATTTCGTCCCGTTACCGAAATTGGTCCGAACTGAATTGGATGGTCCAGCCAAAACAACCCGCTAGAGCCTGAACCTAAATGAACTCAACCTGTGTAGGCTATCCTATCCAAAAGTGCACCACAACCCGATTTGATACCCATAGTTATTCACGGTGATATAGGGTTTAATTTCTCTTAGATCCTCTCTCTTTCTTATTTTATTTATCTCTTTCAAATTTTCGTAAATTTTCTCTCTCTTCTTCTTTGTCGGTTTTGCGTCTTCTATCGGCGGTGCTCTTTATATTATTCTCTGTAAGTTGTTCCTTTCGAATTTGTTTTTGTTTTTGCATGTTTGACTCCATTCATTTGAATTTGAATATGAATGCGAGTTCGAAATCGTTTTATTATAGTAAATTCTGCTTAAATCGCTTGCGTATTTCGTTCGATGCTATTAGGTTTCTTCCAATTTAGTTTGTACTTAGTATATGTTGTTTTAAGATGATAACATTTGACTTCGATTTTGAGGTGATCAGATTATTGTTTTTCATTTCTCCTTGAAAATCGCCTGATTATTAATCGATGTGAGTGTGGTTCTTGCAATAGATTTAGTTTGTATTTTGCTATATCTTTATTTATTTTAANAACCACATGTTATATGAAAATGTGAAAACCAAAATAAATGGGTACATTTTACATTTTAAGGGGTACATACAAGCGATAAAGGGGTACACAAGACTTTCAGCTATTGTTGATGAACAGTACACGTGTACCCCTGTAAACCTTCAATGTACCCCAGATTGAAATACAAGTATATGGATAGATTAAATCATGACCGTCCATCTCGAAATCATACGGTCAAGATTAAAAGTTTTTAGTTTTCACCTAAGGTTTGTGTTTTCACATGATCCTATTCCTATATATATATATATAGTCCACATTTCACGCTACAAGATTTACATGTAGGACTCGCTCTTATCGGTATTAGGTACCAAGTGCAAACAATGATCTATCAATCTCAATACTTTAATATTAGTTAGTTCCCTTTTAACATTTTTTACAGCCCATTAGCGATGTCACATAGAATTCATCCTACGACAAAGAATAGGGTAAATCGAATTTAACACCACGTGCTACAATGTCCAATATATCTAGATATTTTGAGTGTCCTACCAACCTCAATATTTTAATATAGAAAGTTCCCTTTAAAAAGTTTTGATGATCCAGCAATGTCCTATATAATTCATTCTACGGCAATGAATAGGGTAACCCAAAGTAAATTGAAAACGACAGATTTGTGGCCATGATTTTGTATACATATATATACTTCTACATGAGAAACAACAAGCCAAAGTACACCACCAAAATGAACCTAGACAAGTGAAGAGAAGAATAATAAAGTATTGGGTATTCTTTAAAACAAAAAAAAAATAAGAAAGATTAAAATAAAATGGGATAGTGAAACAGGAAAATGAAAACTAAGAACAGCGAGAGTACACCGCCAAAATGAATAGAAAAGTTAAACACAGTTCATGAGTTCACCCTCATTGCAAGCTCTCAAACTGAACCAACCAAATTGCATGCATAGCCTTCTAATCGGAAAGAGAAGAAGAGGAGTCGCATTAACCTCAGATAATATGAAGTCATTACAGTGGAATTGGAAGGTTGCAACATGCCAAAATTCAGGTAATTTTAACTGTGTTCTTTATTATCATCATCATTCAATTGGGCTAATCAAATGTATTAAGCTCTTTGATTACTTCTTTATCAATAACTGAAATGTTTGCAATTGTTTGGCTTCCACTTAATTCTCATATAAAAGTAACTTTGGTGTTCATCATCTTCAAATTGTGGCTGTTCCCGTTCAACGAGGTACCTGATTATTCATTTTAATTTTGATTTCATTTTGATCAAGCTACATATTAGGAAAATACTAATATTAGTTGTTAATTTCTTGTACTTCGTNAAAGAAAGAATCACCGAACACTTTAAGCATCTCAACTCAAGCTGAGAAATTCTTATATGACTAATCAAATATATTAGGTGCCAGAATAGTAATTGATTAGTATATCAAGTCTTCTGAAGTTTAATCAAGGATTTCTTTGTCACAATTATTACATTGTGACTAATGTAGCTACAATACATTCTAATGATTGAATATAATAAATTGATAATTTATGTGATATGATAACTATTGCAATTGTTGTTGATTTGTGGTTAAAATCAACCCTTTTATTTCAAAGGTCATAGCTTCAAGTCCTTGTAATTGCATAATACCGAGTATTTTTATTTTAAGTTGAAATAATTAAATACGTTAACACTTGTCACATTAGAAGGAGTCCACATGGCGTAATCACATTGTATGACACTCTTTTTATGAACGATTAGTTTGATTACTATTGTACTATCATGTTAATATTTTTGTAGAGTTAAACTCTGTTGCTGTAGGCCTATTGATTGAAATTGTTTAAGTCAAATCTGTATTGAGTGTATTGTCAACAGAAAAACACTTGCTCTTACCTTAAAAAATATGCAATCACAGTTTAAAAATATGCAATCACAATTTAAGAATACACGTAAACAAATTCAAAAATATAAAACCACATGAAATACATGAGTACGCAACCATTACATCATTAACAAAATGATATTTTTGGACCCGGGGCAACGCCCGGGCCGAGACACTAGTTTAACATTAAAAGATTCATCAATTCATTATATTGTTATTAGTATCATCGTATAACATTTCAAAAAGTAATTCTCTTGAAAGTACCATAATTAATGAATATTTTTAACAATTCATCACAAATTGAATGACTCTTTGAAAAATTAACATAATTTTTCTTCCAAGATTTATAACATTGTTATATAATAATAAACAACATTCACTTTTTGACTACTAAAAAAAGATATTGTAATAAAAAAAATTAGGATCAAAATCACTTTTTCACATTGTTGAAAATTTAAATGGAATGATAGATGGAGGCAAGGTTGTTGTGTGTGTATAAACCACTAAATTCTATTAAAATGTAATATAAATGTAATCATAACTTAACTTGTAATTAAGGGGAGAATAGAAAAATAAACAATGTTTTAGCTATATAATACGGAGTATATATCTAGCTTAGCTTGAATGAGCCGAACTGTATTTATGTTGATGTTACAATAACAAGTTAACACAATCTGTGGCTCTACTCTTTCCTGTTGTCTGTGTTTCTGTTGCGTATTTTGTTCTCTTCATTTGAGAATTATCAAAAGGCCAAATATGTATTTGGACAATTTTGTTGGAAGTTTGAAGGATCGAAATATCGAAAAGCCAAAGAACTTGGAATTTCGATTGTGAATCATGCCCGGGTTGAAGACTACATTAAAGAAGGGAAGCGCGTCCTAGAGTCTCCCTATACGATGCAAAGGTTAGAGAGAAAGTATTCCGAACTTTATTTTATCCGTGCTATTGTTGGCAGTATCGTTATTCTCGCAACAGTCATATTAAATGGTGTTTGTATTGTTGCACATATTCCAACATCTTATTATTTGCAGTGGAGACAAAGTAGGTTTCAAAGGCCCACCTATCCTGTTGTCCCTTTAGGCATGTATCTGGTAATTATCTGATAGACTAGTACTCCCTCCGTTACATTTTTAATGCAATACTTGAATATTCTACCTCTCACAAATAATATCAAGTGATGCATTTAAAATGTAACGAAGGGAGTAGATGATTCATACCTAAATTAACAAAGCAGAACACATCCAGTAATATTTTAATCAGTAAGTGTGCTATTTTTTTGAACGCATCTACAAACTTGAGCATATTATATTGTGTTTGAATTAACAAGCCGAAGATGAACGCGATAACAATCGATCAAAACAATGTTCTATATGCTTCACGGAATTCTGTTCAACCACGATAGGGCTTTTGCCATGCTTCACGGAATTGTGTTTGTCCTCAACAGTGGTGGACCAAAGATTTTATATGTAGCGTAGCATAAATTAAATTAAATTTGTAATGGAATTTTAAAAAATACATACAAATTATTATTTTAAGTTGTATAAATACATAATATCAAATTTCGATATGTAGGAAGGATTTAAGATTTAACCTCTCCAAAATTCTTTTATAATTCACCAAAATTAGATATTAGATATAATATCAAGGGTAATATTAAATAGAAAAATTATAAATTATTGTATAAGTCTAATATGATTTTAAAAAATCAAATTATTTTTTAAAGTTGTATGAGTAGATAACATGAAATTAAAATACTTCCTCCGTCTCGCAATTCTCGCAACTTTTGTTATTTTCGTCTGTAACATAATTCTCGCAACAAATTTACTTCTTTAACCAACCCTTATTAATATATCTAAACAACACCTAATCATTACTAATAACCCCAATTACGTACTCCCATTTGATTACCCAAACACATTCACTAATTCACCAATCCATCCCAATTAAAACCCTAATTCACCCCTAAAACNCTCTCCAAAATTCTTTTATAATTCACCAAAATTAGATATTAGATATAATATCAAGGGTAATATTAAATAGAAAAATTATAAATTATTGTATAAGTCTAATATGATTTTAAAAAATCAAATTATTTTTTAAAGTTGTATGAGTAGATAACATGAAATTAAAATACTTCCTCCGTCTCGCAATTCTCGCAACTTTTGTTATTTTCGTCTGTAACATAATTCTCGCAACAAATTTACTTCTTTAACCAACCCTTATTAATATATCTAAACAACACCTAATCATTACTAATAACCCCAATTACGTACTCCCATTTGATTACCCAAACACATTCACTAATTCACCAATCCATCCCAATTAAAACCCTAATTCACCCCTAAAACCCCCAAATCACTTCATCTCTTTCTCTCTTCCTAACCCTATCTCCTTTTCTCTCTTCCATTTCCTTCCTCCATCACCACCGCCGCGACCCACCACTGTCAATCACTGTCGCAGCCCATTTTCCCTTACCGTTGCAACCCACTTCCCCTCACCACCACGACCACATACTCCCTCATTGTCGCGGACCCACCACAGCCCCAACAACAGCAACCATTGCACACTCAATTGTTGTTTTGAATTTGTACATCTAGGTCAAGAATTTAGGGATTAAACTGGTTTCGATCTAGTGGTTGGGTAGGTGGTTTCGAGTAATTTTGCGTGGTTTCCACTGACTTCGATCTAGTGGTTGCAGTTTCGCGTGGTTTTGAGTGGTTTGGATCTGGTGGTTGGGTGGTTTCGTGTGGCTGGGTGTGGTGAGCCACGTGGTGACTGGGTAAAGGGGTTGAAGGTTGATGGTGATTGGTGATTGGTGAGGGGTGACTTGGGTGATGATTGAGGATGATGATGGTGGTTGTTTTTTTAGTAAGGGTGAAAGAGTCTTTTCACACACTTAAACATACTTAAGCTTATTTCCAAAGTTAATTTTTCCTAATATCAAAGATGCGAGAATTTTGTGACGGAAGGAGTGAGTATCAAGTAACATTTTAATATGTTTTGTTTTATTTTATTTCATATAAGATATGATATAAATTAAATTTTGTTTATAAAATTTTTATATAGTTTTCGCTGTTTAATTTACAATTGTTGTATAATATTTATGTGTACCACACTACCACGTGCATCAATGAGCTACAACGTAGGTCCGCCCATGGTCCTTGATGAGTCATTGTTTGTACTTATTTTATGTGTATTTTAGTGCTTATTTTTATGTGTTTTTGAAACATTATAGTGTTGTTTTGCATGTTTTTATTTTATTTTGGTCACACTAATGCTTCACGGTAGTTTGTGTGTTTTTGTGTATTTTATGTTCTTTTTGGATCAATTTTGGAAGCTTTTCGTGCTTAGGCCTGGTTTCAAACGATGATATCTTTTTATCTACTCAACATTTTGGTGTGATTTTAATTGAAGGTGAAAGTACGTCTCGTGAGCTTCAAAATGAGTGGTCATAAGACCAATTTCGATAAGGGGCGAGAAATTTTTGCTACTTTTAAGTTTGGTAGGCAAGTTGCCAGCCCGAGCTCGAGCCCGCGGTCGAATTACCGGGCACGATTCAGTCTTATTTGAGCAGATTTTTGGGCAACAAAACCGTATTCATCACTTTTCATGCTCTAGTTTTTCAAGTAGTTTTGTTCTCACTTAGGGCTTAGTAGTACTTCAATTTCCTCTCAAATTTCTTGTAATTTCTAGTTTCATACTCAAGTTTTAAGCTTTGCAAGCAAGATGATATCCTCCATTGTTGGGCAAGATTGAAGCTTCTTTGTAACTTTATCTCTCCTCTAATTTCTTGTTCAATTACTTTGTTGGAACTATTAATACTATTTATGTTATTGTTAGTTGATTTTTNATTCATCACTTTTCATGCTCTAGTTTTTCAAGTAGTTTTGTTCTCACTTAGGGCTTAGTAGTACTTCAATTTCCTCTCAAATTTCTTGTAATTTCTAGTTTCATACTCAAGTTTTAAGCTTTGCAAGCAAGATGATATCCTCCATTGTTGGGCAAGATTGAAGCTTCTTTGTAACTTTATCTCTCCTCTAATTTCTTSTTCAATTACTTTGTTGGAACTATTAATACTATTTATGTTATTYTTAGTTGATTTTTGGCTTCAAATTGTTGATTGTTGTTGATTTTAGCTTTGAATTTACATATTATGAACTCAAAWTTGTTGTTTYTGAAATTATTTATGGATTTTGCGTAGTTAATTTCTAGGGTTCGGTGAAACCCTCAAATTTGCTATGGATTGCTAATTATTTGTGGGGTTTGATTCATGTTGGTGTTAACTAGCCTTGTTTAAGGGTTTTTCATGCGAATAAATGTGATTGATCACCACAAGTACTTAATTATTAGTCTCCTTAATGAAGGATCGACAGATGAAGTTGGGTAGCTTATTAGGCTCCCTTGAACTTGTTTATCTAAAAGACCATGAAAATAGGAATTTCTAGTCATGGGAACTTCGTTGTCACCGTGAGTTTTGTTTTCATGCTTGGTTTTGTGAATTGTAACCATGAAAATAGGTTGTAATCCATGAATTAGACAATCCTTCTAGCTCGAGAGAGTAGTTAGGTGTCTTAGGTGACATTCCATAGTTTGATCCGAACTTGAGTCATTGATGAATTTGAGAGGTGTAACCATTGCCCTAGACCCTTTTATCAAAGTTWATTCGTTTAATCTTAATTCTAGTTCAAAATCCTAGTTAAGTGACAAACAATTCTCAAAGCTCTAGTTCGACTT
This sequence comes from Bassia scoparia, assembly GCA_008642245.1. Taxonomy (NCBI): domain Eukaryota; kingdom Viridiplantae; phylum Streptophyta; class Magnoliopsida; order Caryophyllales; family Amaranthaceae; genus Bassia; species Bassia scoparia. The sequence goes on from SNQN01001053.1 coordinate 30,437, forward strand.
AGCTTGTTTGAACAACGATTTTCGGTGGTTGATTCAACGCCTCTCATGAGTTCGACCCTTTCTTACCCTTGCTACTAGTTTGTGAGATCGAGTTAGGTTTTATTATTTGATAAGCAACGCTCTATCAGTCCTCAAACATGTACGAGTCATTACACATTAAATTTGTCACGAACATTAAATTTATGGTTACACGCACACTAAATTTGTGAACAACAATACACCTTCGAAAGGGAATACTATTCGAAGTCCACTTTTACTGGAATCAAAATCCACTTTTCGTGTGAACTTTCCAACACGCCCTTCCTTCAATCCCCTCCCTAACCACCCAACACACCTCACCCAACACCAACAACCACCACCCAAGGCACCCTAKAACCAAAAACCACCACCTAACACCACCCTACCACCAACAACCACCACCCAACACCACGTAAAAAACATGTGGACTTTGATGCAAGGCGTCCATACCATGGTCTGGACGCCTATGCAAGGCGTCCATGCGCTGGTGGTTACGWTGGTYGAGAATRTGAAGGGCAATATGAGAAGTTCACACAAAATYTGGACTTTAATTCTAGTAAAAGCGGATTTCGTTTAGCAATCCAGACCTTCGAATGCGACAGATATATATCTAATGATCTATGCCTTAAGAAAGGTCTTTCAATTCTCGCCCTAAGTGTCAAGAATATGACTATTGTGCATTATGATTGTTAACTTTAYAGTAATGTCATTACATTGGTGCAATCTTTGAAATCAAATTTGAGAAGTTAACAACCAACCCACTTTAATTTCATATATTAATATTTCAAAGTAAAACACAATAGATTAGAATTGAAACATACTGAGAAGATTTACCCAAACATACATATATTTCTCTTTACGGGGTGTTTTGGCATGTGTGAATGGGAATTTGGGGAATATAGGATAGGAGTGGGAATGAGAATTTTTGGTGGGAATTCAATAAATAGTCCTTATTCTTTGTTTGGCATTTCATTGGGAATAAGATTGAGGAATTTAAAATCCCATGTTTCGTATGTGGGATTATACAGGGACTAAATTTTAAAATTACTCTTTTGCCCTTTTATAAATGGTGTTGGATATTATATCAATTAATATAATGGGTTATTTTAGTCTTTTCATTAAATAATCTCATTCCCTCAATTTTATTACCTACCCCCACTAGGTAATAAAACTTGGGGAATAGAGGCTATTTAATCTCATTCTCATTCCCACCTTAAAACCCAATTCCCATATGCCAAACATTGGAATAAAAAAATTAGGGATTAATAATCTCATTCCATAATCCCACATACCAAACACCCTTAAAGGTAATAATGACAAGTTATTGATAACAAATATATTTATCCAAATTAAAAGGTAATAGATACTTTTTTTTTAAAAAAAAAACTGTAGCTATTAATTAAGTCATCATTTGCTAAAAACATATCCTACCAGAGGCATCGTCCAATTACCTTCTTAAAATGCGTGCAAAATGAATTTCAAGCTACAACTAGTCATTCTAAATATGTAAGCGACCGTCCTACGAACATAGGTTGAATTAAAATCTATAATCTATAGTTTTATACTCTTTATTAAAACACAAGGGGATTTTTGTTATTCACCACGTGTCACCTCCTACCTCCTTCAACATGTCGTCAATATGATAAAAATAAAATTACAAKGGATTGAACACGTTGCCTATGATTTTTTATTTATTTTTTTGATGTTGATTGCTCTTACTCATAAATAATATAAACGTATAACTAATTGGTCAATGACCCAGATATCGCATGGCCCAAAAACTAGTTGTTAATTAATACCCAAACTTAGGACCATTACTTTAATTACGTTTCTTATTTGGAATAGTCATGGTTGACCGAATGTATGCTCGAGATCTTAAATTATCAATTTTTCTTTTCAAATTATGTTT
>SNQN01001053.1:33704-68352 GCA_008642245.1 Bassia scoparia
ATGGAGCAAAACAGAAGCTTAAAACAAACAGAATCGAAAGCCATCCATTATAAGTTAGGGAGAGTGCGACTACAACTGTATCAAGGGAGGATGATTGCCTCCATGTTTACAGAATTGCACTAGTGGAAAAAAGGCTAAAAGCGTCTCAAAAAAGTTCCAATTTTTTTTAAAGCTTGGTGCTTTTATGACATTCTAATTTTGATAATAAATAAAAGCCAATTTTAAATAACTGGATCTTTTAGTGACAAAAGCACCAGTTAAATAAAACTGGAGCTTTACTTTTGATAAATAAACTTGGAGCCTTACTAAGTTACTAGTGGAACATAAGCAAGTCAAAACAAAAAGAAAAAAAAAAAAAAAACAAGGCATTATTCATTCCAACCACGACATTTCATTCATTCATTGCCCAATTCATTCCTCTAAAACCCTTTCCCCAAAAATCCCAAACATTCACTGCCAACCCACAAACCCTACCTCACACTACTCCTCTCACAGCGCTGCACCGACGGTCGATTTCGTCGACAACCACAAAAGACCGACGACCCCAATAACGAGGCAACGACACACGAGAGTGAAGGAACACCTGTTGAACCGCACCAACGAGAGAAGGGAACAAGCAGCTGCACCACGACAACCTCTCCTGCTGAAGGGATGAAGACAACCGCCGCGAAGTTCACCGCGAAGCAGCGCCATCCTACAGTAGATCTACAGGTTGTTAATTGATTTTCTCTTTTGCAATTTTACTGATTTGAAGTCCAATTGTCTTAATTAAAATACTACTTCTATTAAGATGTTATTCACTATGTCAATTTTAGTTTTCGTTTAATTTCCATTTGTTTTGTTAATTTTTCGTTTGTTTTTGTGATAAGAATGGAGTTCTGAGTGTGCTCGTGAAGAAGGAGATGAGCTGTGGTACGATTTTTTTTGTTTTTGATTTGTTTTTTTTTGTTTGAAATATTGTTCTGATTTTTTTTCGATTGATTTTCGTTTGATTAGGGTTAATTTTTGGGTTTAATTTTTGATTTTTCTGTTTTATGGTTTCTAAGTGTTGATCTAGGCATTTTGATTTAAATGTAGTCTTTTTTTTAATTGAAACTAGGACTTATTTGGTTGTATTATTATGTTCCTAATTGGAGATTTGAGGTAATGTTTGAGATTTTACTTTTAGTGGTATCAATGTGGTATCCAATTTCTTCAACGTCAGATTTTTTGGTGAGGAAATACTAGAGTAATAATCTTGGATAGTATTTGGGTTGATCTGATTTAGATGTAATTTAATCATGAGCGTAAGCTGGATTCTCCAACTTTTGAAGGCAACACACCAAGGCATGGGAACCTGAAAAGTGACATGAAACAATTTATAAAATCATCAAATAAATCCATTTGTGCAAAAACTACATTAATTCCTATGATATGAGAATGACATCGACTAATTAGTATCACTAATCATGGACTGTTTGCTCAGAGGATTATATATTTTGTTCCATACATTGTGAGATTTATTTGTAAGGGAATCACTCCTATATCAAGCAGTTTGCTTAATGGATGAAGGTAATTAGTATCAGCTTTTGACAATTTTCTCCTTTTGTGAATTTTTTATTTTCTTCCTCGCAATTACTTAAACCGCTTTGGTAGTAAAGATTCAACGACTAGGCATTGCTAGCCATAGCACGGACAAAGGTAGTTTGCTGTCTTATAATCCCAGACCTAACAAATAATCAGAAATATATACATGTGTACTTTCCTTTTCTCTCATAGTCTGCCAAGAAATGAGACAACCACAGTAGTTGGAATCACATATCCAATGTTCTCAGTGTCGTCTGATCTAAGTACCTAATATAAGAGCCTCAATGAGTAAAATACTCAACATTGATTCGTGAGAATCATGACTGATGCATGCATGAAAAGGCGGATCAACAACAATTCTATTGCAAAGATGCAGCATTGGAATTCAGTATTGGGGAGATTGCAGTTCACTAACATTTCCCAAATAATAAGGTATCGCTAACTGTGGATAGATTGGGATGTACTGAATGCAAGGTGCAGTCTCCACAATGTTACCATGGATGAATATGGAAGACCCATTCGCCTAGATTATGAAGGTGGGTTGTGGTGTGTTGCTATGATCAAACACGATGTAAGGTGTAAGAAGGTTTTAAACATTCACCAAGGAAGCTATACCTGAAGTACACCATCAAGTGTTTTGACTGGAATGAATCACTTCTACCTGTTAATATTTACATCTTTAATATTAACTGATACTTGGAACCATCAAACGGAAAGCATCACTGCAAGGTAACTAATTCAAATTAACATTTATTTCTATGCTTTAGAAGTATATCACTTAAATTAGTTTATTAGATTTGAAATATGATCATATCTGTTAAACTAATTTTTTTATTCTTTGTTTCTATTTTCACTGCAGGTAGAGTATGAAATCAGTCCTCGTGATTCATCTTCTGTGTTAGCTAATGGATGCGTCGACACCAAGAAAGCGTGTTTTGATATGCCAAGGGGTGGGTAGTAATCTTATGGTGTAGCCCATCAGCATTCAGGAGGAATTGGTTCCCCACTTATAGAAGATGCTTATTGTACATCTATTTCTCTCTGTTTCCATATAAGTTATGTGTGATATAGAGCTAATCAATTATTTCTAACTATTAATTGTATATAAACTTCTTTTAGAACGGAAGGGTTATTTGTTCCCTCAATTCCGCATTATGGAAGAAGAAATGAAGCAGAAGATGAGGCGGATACATTACCATGTTGTTCATATTGTAATTGTAAGCTCAGTTTTTTTTAGTTGATTTTTTTATGTATTTAGTTAAAAATTTTTATGTATCATACACTAATTGGTTTTTTTGTACAAGCGATGTAATGTATTATTAATTTTTGGGAAATTCTAAGGTATCTCCCTGAGGTTTGGCGGTTTCTAAGTTGACACCACAAATTTCAAACGTTCTCAGTTGTCTCCCAAATTTTCACTCCTTAATCGATATTATCCCTTACTAATCTATTCCTTAACCTTGGTTAGCATGTAGTTAATTTGTGCTGAAAATGGCTAATTTACCCTTGTGACTCTTCAAATTCATTTTACTGATCTCAATGCACTCCCCCACTCTGTTCCATACGCAATAACTTCTTTTTAATTCCTTCATCTTCCATCAATAGCAGCACGAAATCGTCTCTCTCGTATGCTTTTGAACCTTAAAGTTTTGTTTTATTCCTGAATTTCGCCAACAGGTAATTGCCCTAATTTTCTTTTTTTTCTGCAATTTTTTTTTTCACGTATGTTTGAATTTATTTCTGCAATTTTTGTTTCACTTATGTCTTGTATGGTTTTGTTTTTTTTGTATTTTGGTATGATTGTTGTTGTGATTTTTGATGTAATTTTCATTTTCGAATTTCTTTGACGATTATTTGATACGAATTGATGATTTTTGTGGTTTTCTTTTTGTTTTCCTTTGTTGGGTTTTTTTGCTTCATCTGTGTTAATTGAATTTCTTGCTTTGCATTGTGGTGGTTAGGGTTTATGTTAGATTGTGTTTTTGAAGTGTTTTACTTCTTCCACTTGCAGAATGTTTTCTAGAGTTTTGAAACTTCATTTTGGGGCTAATTGCTTTGACCTAGTCATTGATGATGTGGATAAGTGTTTATTGATGGAGGTGTTGAATGATATGGTGGATGGCTATAACAGCAATGGTTGGGAGTTGCCTAGAAACCCAGTACTGCAGTACAGTTATAGGGCGAAAAACCATCATTTGACTGATGATGCCACTCTAATGCGTATGTTTGAGGTCATTAAGTCAAAAACAATTGACATTTGGGTGGGGTGTCTCCAACAACCTAATTTCATATGGAACCTGGCTCAACAAACTAGGAAGATGAATGCTGATTCTCAACCTGAGCATATACCTACTGTCACCAAGAGACTTGACAAACTACCAAGTAGGAGAAGTGCTAGGAATGTGGTTCGACCTGATGTGTTTGTGGGTCAACATGAGGTGGATGTGGTCAGTCTTGATGCTGTTGATGATCTTCTTGGCATTCCCTCACACCATCAAACTCCACAACCTGTAGTCCTTGACACTCCAACTCATAACCAAAGTCCTCCTATTAACCTGACTCCTCCTCACAACCCTTCTGTTGAGGTCATATTCCCTACTCCAAGGAGGAGTCCTAGATTCCAAACTCAACCAGTGACTAATGGCACTACCACAAACAGTTCATTGCCACAAAATTCAACCACTGAGCAACCAACTCTTCCAAACTCAACTGAAGAAAGTCAACTTACAAAGAAACTTAACCAATTCCCACATGGCATGAAAATGCCTAGGTCTACAACCATCATGAAAGGTTTATACATACCACCTAGTTTGAAGTTGACTATTCCTGACCAACATCTTGATAATAATGCTAGCAGTAGTAGGGCCTCAAGGAGAAGTGGGGTTGTTTTACCTAATCTTGAAAGAGCTGTATCGGACTTGAATGCATCAGATGATGAAAATGATGGTGATTTTGAACTTGATGAGTATAGTATGGATGAGGGTGATGATGATGTGAGCATGTCTTATGAAGAGGGTGACATAGAAGAACTTCTAACTCAGAATTATGTTGATGCAAATTGGGATCCAAATGTAAGGGATGAGTCTTGTCCTAATGACAATGGCAGTTTGAGTAAGGTTTTCAAAAATGGTGAGGTATATGAGGAAGCTGAGATTGGCCAGATCAGATTGAAGTTGTGGCAATTGTTTGTTGTTAGAGAGCACTTTAAGGATACTCTTAGGGATTTCTGCATCCAGGAGGGGTTTGCCCTTGTCATCATCAAATCAGATCTTGTAAGATACACGGCTGAGTGTGCGGATGAGAGATGCAATTGGAGAATCCATGCTGCCATGTTAGATGATGGTTATACTTGGGCAATTAAGAGTCTGCAGAAGAAGCACAATTGTGACTTGAATTTAGTAAACAACCCTATGTGCAACTGTGAGTGGGCTGCAAAGAAGTTGTTAGAGGATATTAGGGCCAACCAAGACATCAAGGGTAAGACGATGAATGCACTTCTGTGGGAGAGGTGGGGGCTCACTATGTGCACCTCTACTCTGTATAGGATGAAAAGCATTGCCATCCAAATGATACAGGGAGGGCATGATGAGTCTTACAAGAATTTACCTCAGTATGCACAGCTTCTTATGGGTTGTAACCCTGGGACTATTGAAATTTGTACTTGGGAACATGTGGAGCATCCTCAACCTTGTCTGCAATTTAGGAGTTTTTTTGTGAGCTTTGCTGCTCAATTCAGGGGAGTTATAGCTGGATGCAGGGGTTATGGTGGGTGTGGACGGGTGTCATTTGAAGGGCAACTATGGAGGGTGCTTTATCTGCTGTCTCTTGATGGCACAATGAAATATTCCTGTTGCTGTGGCAATTGTGGACTCTGAAAATAAATCAAGCTGGAGTTGGTTTTTCAACCATTTGAAGACTATTTTAACACAAACTGGAAGGGATGATTGGACTATAATGTCAGATAGGCAAAAGGTTGTTTTATATGCTTTTTTTTCATTTTCATATATGTTTATTCATTATGTTTATATGTTTATATGCTTTGGACATTATTTTCATTATTTCATTATGTTTTAGGTGCTTTTTTTTCATTATTTTCATTATGTTTTTATGTATTATATGCTTTGGACCTATTATTTTCATTATTTTATCTATGTTATTATCATTAACATGTGACTTCAATCACTTGCTAATTTATCACATGGATATTTATAATGACCAGCATCTGTAAGCAAACCTGAGTGTTTATTCATTAACATGAACTCAAACTCCTTATTCTATTATCTGATGTATAATCAGTGCAAGGAACTATAAATATAAACTGTAAAACCAAATTCTGTCCTTATTTGGTGTTTTCCAGCAGAACTTAATAGCCTACTAAGTTGCAGTGACTAGACATCTTTTCTTGGCACTAAGCTCACCAAATCAATACTCTACATGATTTATGAAACCATGAAACTGCTTTGACTTTAGTCTTTGTCATGTTCCTGGCAACTTTGGTGTTCCGGAACAGAGTTTATTTAAACCAGTTGGCTTAAAATAATTCTGAAATTGCAGGTTGTGCAAACTGATATCCATCTTAACATTATAGACCTTGATAATGTACAGTCTTTTAAGCAAAATGTCTCCATCCTTAATTTGCTAGATACTCTGTTAGGAGAGAATAAAATATCTGCCCATACTTGTGTACACTAAGCAGAGTGAACACTAGTTGGATTCCAGCAGCAAAAGAAGGTTGTCCATATAGATTGCACAGCTGAATATAGGAACACTTAGATCTGACACAGTGTACTAAACTACTGTTGGAAAGTTGCTTAGCATTAGCTAAGATAAATCTGAAACCAGTAGGAATGTATTAGGATATTCTATTTTTCTGACTACAGAAAGCTTCATTTTGTTTTCTATCTTATTATCTTTTTTGATTGTAGATTCTGCAATGAGATCATATTGGTCTGTTGGGCACCCATTTGTTTATTCATTATGTTATTCTAACTAATGACATTTTGATTAGGGAATTGACCCATCTCTTGACAGTGTGTGGCCCAAAGTACCAAGGAGTACTGTTGTAGGCACTTGTGCAAAAACTTCAAGTCTGACTACCAGGGATTCTAATGCATAAGCTTTTCTGGAATGTGGTGAACTCTTACTCTCCATACACTTCAAAAAGGCATTGATTCACTGCAAGCTTATGGTGGTTTAGGAGCTGTTAAGTGGCTTAAAGACATTGGAGATATGGACAATGGGCAAGGTGGCAATTTGATCCATCATTGGCTAGTGATGATAATACTAACAACTTCGTTGAAATTTCAATAGCACAATAGGCATGGACAGAAGCTACCTGTATTGACTTTACTTGAAGGTAATAGAAATCTAAATAAACTTATGTTGTGTACTTAAACCTATTTTGTATGCTACATCAGTTTTCACTCACTTGGCAGGTTTAGGAGAATTGCAATGGTCGACATGCCACAAGACAACAGATTGCAGAGCAATGGCCAGATCAAGGTGTTGCCTAACATCATGTTTCAACTGAGAAACTGACTAAAGATGCAAGATTTTGCAAGCATACCCTCTGGCAGAGGCACATATGAGATCCATGATGGTGAGCAAGATTAACTGTATCTATCAATGCTAGAACCTGTATCTGTGGAAGATGCAAATATCTGGCATTCCATGCAAGCATGGAATAAAGCAATTTGCATGCTGGTAGGGATCCTGCTGACATATCAGTGATTGGTATTCAGTGGCTAGATACAAGCAAGCTTATGCAGGCAACATTGTTCCTGTACCTGATCAAGAACATTGGCCAACTGATACTYATGTGCCCACACTCATCCCTCCGCCAATGAAAAGACAAGTTGGTAGGCCTTGCAGAAATAGAAGAAGGGAAGAAGGTGAGGAAAGGAAAGGGAAGAGGAGCACAACAGTTACTTGCAGCAAATGCAAATGCACTGGCCACAACGCTAAGTCATGTCAGGGTGGTCAAACAGCAGCAGAAAAGGCAGCTGAGGAAGCAACTAAAAAAGGAAAAGCAAAAGCAGTGCAGAAAACAACAAAGAGAAAGGCAACACCAACAACTCATCAGGACCCATCTGCACTGGCTTTGATTGACATCATGGTCTCTGGAACACATGGTGATTGGCAAGATCCAGGGCACAATGAAGATGTCCCAAATTCTAACCAAAGAAGTTCACAAGCTAGCACATCCAAGAAGACAAGGAAGACTAACAACAAGAAGTCAAGAAACACTGAAGAAAATGGCAATCTAATTGACTTGATGATGACAGGTTCACAACCAGCTCAGACACAAGACTCTGATATCTAAGGAAGCCATCAAAGGAGATGAAATTAGGGCACTTATATTGGGCTATGTTTTTGCTTGAAAATGWCAGTTGCAAATTATCCTGGTTTTTGTGTAATTGCAAACTATTATAGGATGACTTTAGTTGCATGTATGTTTTGAATTCTAGCCAGTTGCAAACTGACCTGTTGCTATCCTAAACTGTTTTAATTACTAGTAAAGTGTTCTGACAGTAAAGTGTAYATTAGAGTTGCTATCCAGTGATTCATGGTTTTGGGTGAGTTATTTGTTGTCAGTACAATGTGAATATTGTCCATATTCTGACATTAAGAGTTGTGTTAAAAGAATTTGCTTTCAAAATACATAATTCCTTGCATAAAAGAATTTGTTTTCAAAATACATAATTCCTTGCAAGCAAAAAACGCAAAGTACACAAAAATATGAGCAAACCATTTCATTCATTAGTGAAAAAGGATTACAAACCTAAATTTCAAGAAACTAATACAATTCTGATAGAAAATCAAAAGAGCCAACTACTTCCCTTACCAAAAGGAATACAAAAAGATCTCCAATTCTCACATACTTTGACAAAAAAAACCTAAAATTTCAATACAAAAACAAAGAAAAGAAACAATAACTACAACTTTAATCAAATCCTAACCGTTGATCAATATTCCACCAGCAGATAATCCTTTCAATCGAAAACTCCAATAAGCCAATCAAAGAAGCCCCAACAATCGCACATCCAATAAGCTCAATCGACCTCAAAAAATCCTTCAATCGCACCTTTCAATCGACTGAAAGATCCAATAAGCCTTTCAATTCGACTGAAGAATTAGGAAATATCGATAGATAAGATAGAATTAGAAATTGAGAATTGAATAATTAAACAAAAAAAGGAAGAAGAAGTAAAGCAAAACTTCGAAGAAGAAGATGACAGAAGAAGTAGAGCAGAAATTGAGTTGAAGCATAATAAGGAAATACAGGAGGATAAGAATAGAATTAGGAATTAGGAAATTGAAGAATTGAATAATTAAACAAAAAAAGGAAGAAGAAGTAGAAGCAACACTTGCGAAGAGAAGATGACACGAAGAAGTAAGGCAGAATTTTAGATGAAGCAGAATAAAGGAATAACGATTAAGCAGAATAAGCAGGATAAGATAGAATTAGGAATTAGGAAATTAAAAAGAAAATAAGATAAAGTAACCAAGGTTAAGGAAAGATTAGTAGGATAATATCGATTAAGGAGTGAAAATTTGGGGAACAACTGAAACGTTTGAAATTTTGGTGTAACTTAGAAACCGCCAAACCTCAGGGAGATACCTTAGAATTTCCCTTAATTTTTTAATCAATAAAAAAAGAATTATTTGGACAGTTAAAGAGCTTCACGATTTTTTTTATTTTAAAAATAGCAACAAAAGTCCAGGCTTTAAAAAAACCGGAGTTAAATTGGGTTAAAAAGCACCAGTTTTTCATTAAACTGGAACTTTTAACGCACTAAAAGCTAGTATTTTAAAAGACTGGTGCTTTTAATCCATTAAAAGCACCAGTCATGCCTGGAGCTTTATTATATCTTTTAAAGTACCAGCTTCAAAGTACCAGAACAAAATTGGAGCTTTAAGTGGGTAAAGCTTGGAGCTTTTGGCCTTTTTTCCACTTAGTGTTGGGATAACAACGAACATGCTACTGATCTAAATATAGGATGAACTATGCTACGCTAAGCTCACTATGTTATGCTTAAACTATGCTTGCTATGAGCTAGATCTCTTAGAGGATGTCCCTTTTCAACTTTCCCTAGATCCCATCCAAATTAAAGAGGCTGGGTTGTAGGAATATCTTCCTCTAACTTCTCTGTCTAGACCAAGAACCTAAGTGAGGCTGGGTTTCAAAAAATCCGCCTTTGACAAGACAGAGAGGTCAAAGGGGGATTTTCTCGAAACCAAACCTCAGATCATGGGTCCTATCCAAACAGAGAAGTTGGAGAAAAGATATTCTGACAACCCAACATCATTTGGATGAAGCCAGAGGAGCTTGACAGAATTTTGGAGGATGACCTTGTAAGGGAGCTTTCTCGTCGGAGCCTTATTAAGTCATAGAATTTCTTCAGAGAGACAACTTAGGGACCTTCCAAGGATATGCAAGTTGTCAATATTCAGAATTTTCAATAGTTAGAGATTTGATGGAGGATCCTACTGAAAAGCAATTGGCAATCATGGGACAGAAAGCTTTGCAGAAGATGTTTTTTAGAAGTTTCCCAAGAGTACTCAAGAGGGTGAATTGAGTACCCAATAAAATTTCCGATTTTGCTCTGTTCTAGTCAGGTAGACTGATGTACTGGTCTTCGCAGCGGGAATATTTGTTAAACAGTTAGTAGAACAATTATCGAGCAATAATAAGGACACGCAAATTAACGAGGTTCACCCAACTTTGGGCTACGGTCCTCCTAACTAGTTACTTTTTTTAATTCTACTCCGAATGAATTAACCCTCATCTCTTAATGTATGATCTCCACACAATGAAACCCCACACTCAACCCAAGTGTTCTATTTCGCACTTGAACTCACAAAGCACTCGCAATTGAACTCTCAAATGCTACCCCGATCACCCAACCCATTGTTGATGATCCAATACAGATTTCTTTCTCTCAAATAACTCTCACAAAGACATACAAGAGTAAATTAAAGTCTCAATATATGCACTCGTATGATCTATGCTTGCTTGATGTTAAAACTAGACTTTCTTTCTCTCGAAATATAACTTTGAAGCTCGGAAGAGAACCTCATTTGTATTGAGTGCATTAACTCATGAATATTTAAGGCAAGAAGCCATGCAATTGATCATAGTGAAACCCTACAATATGTGAGATATTTGTTTTCCAAGATCACACCATATTTTAGGAAAGTTTACAAGATTAATTATTTTATACAAGATAAAATAATATCTAGTTAACTAACTCGACAAAATCATTACACAATATTCCTAAGTAAATACTCTTACTAGATCACCTTGAAGTTCCAAAAATTCTTTTAGGAAAGTCTTCAAAAACGTTTACTGCTCGACAAAAGGTGATCAGAGTTGTGAGAGACATTAAAACTGTTCTTCAACTTGGTAGGTTGAAGCCAACTAACTCAACTGGTCTAGTTGATTCCCTTCAACTTCTACAAAGAAAAGTCACATAATTTTTCATCAATAATACAAGCAATCAACCACACTTATAACATTTGATACATATAAAGACCTAGTCTAAACTAGAACTAATCTTCATATTCTTCAACATTTCAAAGCTTGCCCTTGTTTCCTTTCAACTTGGAAGTTTTACGTGATACTGAAGGACCTATCTTCGCAGAGAGTTGGAAAAACCTGTATGCTAAAAACACATAGAATAGTTTGACCAATATAACTTGTTAGCATACCAGTCAACTTTTCTTTCAAGTGACCGAAGAAACAATTTTCTCAACTGTTCAGACAGGCTGTATTTAATTCGACCAAATGTATCTGTTCTTGCAAACTGTTTGTTATCAAACTAGGGAAACTTTTTTTTCAAACCCGAATAACAATTTTCCCCGCTTTTGATGATGAACAAACCCCGTGAAGAAGTTCCTGCAAACAACAAGTTATATACAGCAACGACTCAACCATGTGATGAGACTATTTTAGACTTTTCAAATTTCATTTTTTGATTTTTTGACTCTAAGTGAAACAACCGACTAACTTGGTTATTTCCTATAAAGCAAGAAAACTAATTAACTAAAACATTCTAAGACCAATCTATACTAGACTTAAAGGCATTCCAAAAACTTCTAACCATTTACCACCTTTTGGCATCATTTAAAAAGTAGCTCAAAGAAGCAGGGCATATGCACAAACTATCGTTCTTCAACCAAACATTGCATCAACCACTAATTCATATCAAATATCTGCATAAGCCTGTCAAGGTCACAATTCACAAATCCCAAAAACAAGCAAACAGGGAAAGAGTAATAGTTCAGCAGAGTTAAACAGAAACCAAAATTACATCAAGAAATGTCTTGTAAATGGTTAGAAAGCAAATACAAAAACTAGTTCAATAGATAGGGGGAGGGAACAGAAAGCTAGAACAGATCATCATTCATCATCATCGTCCTACTTCATCCTCCATCTCGTCCTCAGAAGCATGGATCATCGGCATTCAACATCTTCATCTCAAGCATCATCCTCTTCTTCTTCCTCCTGGCTTTCCTCTGCAAGGAGTTGGTCGGATTCCCTCAAGGTCGATTTTCCGCAATCATCCTAGACTGTTTCTCAACTGGTCCTTACCTCAGAACGATGACCAGTAGCACATGTAAATGTTGTCAAGCAAAAGGCAGCAACAGTAGCTTTGAACAGTTGGAGTGGTCTCAACTTCTGACCATACCAATAACTACCTGTCGTGCTGTTCCCTCAGCCTGCATCCTAGCAATCCAACTTCGAGTCTCATTCAACTGTATCTCTAAACTCCCTTGCCTCTCTGTGAAAGGATGTGGTCAAGCCATGCACTAAAGACACCAATTGATGAGAGTGGTCGCAGTCCTGCTTCTCTATTTTAGGACAGTAGTGGAGTGAGATCAGTAGTTGTACCGGTCTCCTTCCACCTTTCTCTTCTTTTGCAGGGGCAGGAGCCTTTCTTAACCGGAGTCTTGACCGGAAAGCACAGGCTGTCCTCATGGATATTCCAATCCTCATACGCAGAATTTCCATGGGAGAATTTTTTCGAGCCGGGACAGTGTCTCCATCCAAGACAGTCCTCATTCATGAGAATTCCAGAGATAAGGGATCCATAGGCTAGAGAGTGAGAGGTGAGGTTTTTTGCATGTCATCATATGTCATCATCAGAGCAGGCAGGTTTTATTCTTGACATTCTTCAGCATGAGGTACATCAAAGCATGTCCATAATTCTAACTGAAGCCCTACCCTGTGACCTTTTGAATTAAACAAACCCTTTAAAAACTACAAGATAGAATGCAAAACCCTCATAACAGGTTCCTTCAGACTAAGTGGACTTAAACCCCTCCCTAGTCCTAATTAATTTCCCAAAAAAGAACTTATTATTTTATTCTTTGACCTACCCAGAAACAGTAGGCCAACCATCTGAACTGTACCCAGAATATCCATTCCCTGGACCTTCCATGAATTTGCCAACGACGCCATCAGACACTTTCACATTTATCATGCATCAGTTACTAACCAACTACCATCAGGATTATTGAAACAAATTCTCATAAAACTCTTGACAGGTTCAACATATGTTTTTCACAACACGAAATAAACTCAAACCAACCTTGAAACTCTAAATTTGTTTTACTTCAGCAATGCAGGAATTCCCAATAACTATGGCTCACAACCAACCAGACATAACATTCTTCTTGGAAGACAGAACAGTAGAAAGAGAAGTAAACTGTTTACCTTTAGCAGAACGGGGAACAAGTGCCTTCCTCTTGGTTCCCTTGGGGGGTACCAGTAAGACTGTTCCTGCTTCATCATGTTCTCTCTCTCCTTGATTTTCATGGCAGATCTTTGGTTCTCTCCAACTACCACCCTGTCGAAATTGGAACCATCTAGACTTCACTATCACTACCACATCATCCTCATCCTCTTCGTCACCTTTCCTCATTTAAGCTTGGCTGAAGGTTAAGAAATTCAGTTTCAAGAAAAGCTCAGCTAGGTCTTAGGCATCTAACCCTTGTGTTCACCCTGAATGATCTCAAACCAAAGCAGGGTTTGATTCCTGGACTAGGGTTTTTGATCAGAGGGTGTAGCCTGGGTTCAGTCGGGTAGGGTTAGGGTTTGAAGAATGGTTGGGCTTTCAATGGTGGTGGTGAGATGTTTTGTGTGGCGTGGGTATGGTTTATGTGGTGGTAAAAGGGTGGAATTGTGGGGTTGAATTGGTTTGTGAGGAGGTTGCATGGGGGTTTGAGTTGGAGTCAGAGTACCACTGCTCGGGTGGTGTTACCAGTGTAATGGAGCAGAGCCACTGTAACAGCAAGTTTGATGGTGTTGTCTGAATCTCTGTTGGAACAGCAACTCCAATTTAGCAGCTGAACCCTTTCTTACCCTTTCCAGTTTTTCCAGTAGCAGCTTTCTCCCCATTATCCAATAACATTCCGATCAAAATTGCACGAAAATCCGAGAGATGAACTCAGAGAGAGAAAACAGAGAGACTTCGAGAATTTTGAAGTGAATGATGATCAGAGATGAAAATAAAGTAAGAAGAAGCAATGTGAACGAATATATTTAGTGATGATCAAGGGAGCAATTAAAGAAGTGAAGTACTTGGCATTAAGTAATAGGAGTGAAGAGAGAGGGAAATAACTTCCTATAAATGAACTCAACTTACCAAATGACGTCATGGCAATGGTTATGGAAAGTTTCCATTACCTCGAGTTTTGCCTAAAAAATTCGAATTTGAACTGTACAAATATCACAACTGGCAGCATTGGGACATTCGATTAATTCTTTCCAAAACCTTGAGTATTTGGCAAGAACATATATGTGGACATCTGCTGTTCTCCTGTACTATTCCATTACCCCAAATAGTTTACCTGTTCTGGGCAACTTAGTTCACTTTCACCTGCTCATGCTTCAATATGATATGAATGAATCAACAAAATTATGTACACTATATACATCCAAGAGTACTAATCTAGCCAATCATTAGGAAAAATGAAAAGAAGCCTTTCTACCTAAGTCTAACTAAAACTAACAAGACTCTTAACCTACAAAAAGACTCTCTACACAGTGGTTTAGGAAGATATCAGCAAGCTGATCTCCACTCTTACAAAATAGCAACTCCACATTACCTTTCTCCACATTTATCCCTAAGGAAGTGGTGTCTGATCTCGATGTGCTTGGTCTTGGAGTGCTGCACATGATTCTTAGAAATGTTAATAGCACTGTATTATCACAAAGTATAGGAACACAATCTAATTAATACACCAAAATCTTTAATTGACTCTTATCCCAATAGCTGAGAACAACAAGCTGCAGCAGCTATGTATTCAGCTTCTGCTGTGGACAAAACAACTGTATTTTGCTTCTTTGAACCCAACAGATCAAACATGATCCCAAGAAGTGTGCCATACCTGATGTGCTTTTCCGATCAACAAGATATTCCTGCATAGTCTCATCTGTGTACCCGACTAGTTCAACTGTACTACCTTGGGGTACACAGACACAAATCGTCTGTTCCAACTAAGTACCTGAATCCTCCTTACAGCCTTCAAGTGTGACTCCTTGGGTTTGCTCTGAATCAGCACACAACCCCACAGAGAACATGATGTCAGGCCTACTAGCTTAAGGTACAGAAGAGATCCTATCATACCTTTGAACAGTGTGGCATCAACAGCTGTTCCCTTCATCTGCATCCAGTTTGATGAAGTAGAACAGGTGTATCGTATGCCTACTGTTCTGCATACCATACTCTTTAGTAATTCCTTTAGTACTTCTGCTGATGGATCATGATCCCATCATCTGTTTGGCTTGATCTGTAGCCCAAGGAAGAACTCTAGTTCTCCCATCATGCTCATCTCGAATTCACTCTGCATAAGATCAGCAAAATCATACATAGCATTGATTAGTTGCACCAAACAAAATATCATCTACATAAATTCTGTACAACTAGTAAATTTAGAGCCCCTGTTTTGATGAACAAGGTCTTGTCCACTGTTCCCCTTTTGTAACCATTTTTCCATTAGAAAGTTAGACACTTTCATACCAAGCGCTGGAGCTTGCTTAAGACATACAATGCTTTGTCCAACTTTTTAGCATCCATCTGAAACAGTTTGAAATTCATGTGAGCAGCAAAAGCAATTAATATTCTTATGGCTTCAAGTCTTACAACAGGTGCAAAGGTCTCATCATAATCAATCCCTTCCTGTTGTTGTAACCTTGCACC
Organism: Bassia scoparia; assembly: GCA_008642245.1. Lineage (NCBI taxonomy): Eukaryota > Viridiplantae > Streptophyta > Magnoliopsida > Caryophyllales > Amaranthaceae > Bassia > Bassia scoparia. Next base: position 49,478 of record SNQN01001053.1, read on the forward strand.
ACAAGCCTAGCTTTATTTCGGACTATTGTACCTAGGTCATCCAATTTGTTTCTAAAGACCCATCGAGTACCAATAAACTGTTCTGCCTTCTGGTCTAGGCTCAAGATGTCAAACACTGTCCTCTGAAACTGGTTCAGCTCATTCTTGCATAGCCAAGACCCAATCAGGATCAGGCAATGCCGTTTATAGTCCGTGGTTCTATACTAGACAAAAATTAATAGAATGCACAAAAGTTTTGATAAACAAATCTTCTAGTTTGAATCCCTTATTAATGTCACTCAAAATTTGTTCTGTGGGATGAGAAGACTGATATTTGTAAACTTTTAAACCAGTAATGATTTGTGCATTCTCTCTGGTATTACCACTAGGCAAACTTTCCCCCTCACTTGATGCACCTAGTAAGTTCTGTGGGGACCAGTTTGCTCAGTGTTCTGCTCCTGTTCACTTACCTGATTCTCAGTGGTGGTCAACTGAGTTGTTGATAGTTCCCCCTGAGTTACTTACCTGTTCACTGTCTTCCTGTAGATTGTCTTCTTCAGTATCTTCCACAATTGCATTACAGACTCTCCATCACCATTTGGTGCTATATCAGTAGGTGAGTCTGGTTCCCTTACCTGATCAAGTAGCTGGACAGTGAACTGTTCTCCAGTGAACTCCAATAATCCTATGGAGTCATCTTCAGTAACTGCTTCCTCCTAGAAACTCTTAGGGAGACCACTTTCAATAAGCATTGTTCTGGTCATCTCCTCTAAGGTTCTGTTCTTCATCTCTACTACTCCACTTCTCTGTGGAGTTCTTGGAGCTGAAAAGTGTGACTTAAACCGTTGTCCCTGCAGTAGTTAGAAAACTAGCATTCTCAAAATTCAGTACCATGATTTGATCTTACCGCAACCAGTGAACAATTCAACTGGTTCTGCAACTGTTTACCAACACCTCGAACTCATCAAATGTCTCATCTTTGCCAGACAGAACAGAGTCAAGTGTACCTGGAATAGTCATCAACCATAACACAAACATACCTGTGTGTCCGCTTCTGCTCTGGACACGCATAGGACCACACAAATCAATATGGATCAGTTCAAGTGGTGTGCTTGTACTGACCTCTCTCTTTGGCTTAAAAATGTTTGAATGCTTACCTTGCACATTCTAAACATACTCTATCCCACCACGTACTTAATGTTTGGAAGTCCAACCACTAAGTCATGGGCTTTGAGTTTGTTCAGAAGTGTCAAGCTAGCATGCCCAAATCTTTTATGCCAAAGCCACTGATTCTTTTCAATGACAGCATCAAACAAATGACTTGTCCTTAGGAATTTTATCCATATGTGTGATGTAAACATCATCAAAACCTGGTTCCTTGGCAGACTAGTTCACCTATTTTTGATTGCTAATTATGTGACAAAGATCAGCTTGAAACTCGACTCTATTGCCTTTGTCACACAGTTGGATATGCTCAAGAGATTATGTTGCAAGCCTTCAACATAATATACACCATCAATAGCTTGGGAAAGAGACTTACCAACCTTACCTAGGCCAACAATAGTACCCTTAATGTTGTCCCCAAAAGTGACTCTTCCCCCTTCATAGGCTGCATGTGAGAGGAACTGTTCCTTGTGTCCTGACATATGTCTTGAGCAGCCACTGTCCAAATACCAGTAGGTATCTCCCCTCACTTTAGCCTGCAAAAGCAAATCAAACGTTAGGTTTGGGAACCAATCAAGATTGGGTCCCGATTCATCAATAGTAGGCTGTTTCTGGTCCTTCCTGACCCAGACCAGCTTGACATGCTTACTGTTCCTATCTTTTGCTTTTCTTCCTGGGAATACATTCATGAATTTTGTGACCACCCTTACCACAAAAAATTGCACACATGCATATCCTTGGCAGTCACATACTTACCTTTCTTGTACTCTTGTATCCAGTAGTGTCTCTGGGTGACCACTTGGATCTGGCCTTCCTGGCAGTTGTTACCTTAGACCAGTACCCTCTACTGTTTCCTGTAAAGACAAGACATGATCTAGATTGCCTCGGGCAGTCAGTAGTCTATCAACATGTTTCTTACTATTTTCAAGCTCTTTGTCTTTGGTTTCAAGCATTTTCATTAATTGCTCTTTCCTTTTGTCCATAGATTTAAATTCATTTTTCAAATTTTCCAAATCCATTTTAATGCTTGAAACCACATACTCACTTAACATTGACTGGACTGTCCTGCCTGCCTTTCTTAAGTTCATGAATTCATAAAACTAGATCACATATCTGTTCCTTCATACTCATCTATACATCTGACTAATTTAGGATCAGGATGAGTAGGAGGAACAGTGGGGGTGCAGTTTTGGTCTTGACAATCTCTGTGCAAACCTGAACATCCTCTATAACAAGTTGAAGGCTTGCAATAGTCAGGCTTGCTCAGATTCTTTGCCCTTTCCTTGGCTGCAGCAAAGTCGCTTGGATCCTCTGGGTTTAAACTTAAATCCACCAGAGAACCAGTTAGATCACTTATTTCATCTTCAGAAAACTCATTTAGATGAAGTTTTGATTTAACTGTTCCCAATTCAACTTTGCACTCGTCTAGTTCCACTTCCAGTTCGGCTTCTCATTTTTCAATTGCATACAAACTTCCTGCAAGTGATCACAACTAGCACTAGCAATTTCATTTTCCTCAGTTTTCTTTTTAATAGTCCTTTTGCCTTCTTATAGGCATTACTCAGTTCTAAGACCTGATCAAGAATAGTATCTAAACATTCAAGCAAATATCCCTATCATATTCATACATGTCATTACGAATTTGAGAGATAGCTACCTGTTGAGAACTTGATTCTCCTGTTTTGGCCATGAAGCATCTGTTTGGCCTACTGTTCTCTGAACTGGTTCTCAACCTGTTCAAGAAAAGCAGTCATACATACTATGTTTGTTGATGGCGTCATCCTCTTCGTCTGAATCAGACTTAGAGTTGCCCCACAACAGCAACCACTAAAGCTCTCTTGAAAGCCTTCTTCTCACTCTTTCATTTTTGCTTGTCTTTCCATCTAGGGCAGTCCTTGATAACATGTCCTCTTCTCCACACTTAAAGCAACCTGCATTGAAAGTGTTAGACTTATTAAAGTTTTTACCTTTCATGTTCTTCCTCTATATCCTGAAGTGCTTCTCAAAGCGTTTTGCCGTTCATGGCAATATTATCTTCTTCTTCAACTATTCCTTTAAGTGCCAACCCTTAGCTGTTCCCGATCTGTTTTCGCTTCTACCAACATTCCATGTGTCATGAGGGATCTATCAATTGTTCTAGTGTAAGAACAGTAGATCCTTTGCTCATACACTGCAGTCACCTTTGCTGTCCAAGCAGTGGTACCCTCATAAGCGAGTTCAAGGGTATCCCAGATCTCCTTGGCAGATTGACATGCAGAGATTCTGTTGGTCTCGTTTTCTCCTATGGCTGTTGGAGAATAGACATTAGCCTTTGCGTTCTTTCCAGTGTCTTGAAGTCCGTGCTTGTGTAGTCACTCTCCTTCTTGATATGAACACAACTTAAATCATCTAACTGCTTGACCACTGCTGGACCATCTTAACAATCAAATCCAACACTTCGTAGTCAATACCCCATGATAATGTTCTGCATTCTGTTCTTCCACTAGGGCTTAGTTCTTCCATTGAACTTGGGAGGCTTGTTGTCATAACCAATGACTTGCATCTCGTGAGTACTCATGATCAACTTCTCTAGTTGTTACCTGTGCAAGAAGCTTAGGCTCTGATACCAATTGAAGGTTTCCCAAGAGTACTCAAAGGGGGGGGGGTGAATTGAGTACCCAATAAAATTTTTCGATTTGCTACTGTTTCTAGTCAGTAGACCGGTTTACTGGTCTTCGCAGCGAAATATTGTTAAACAGTTAGTAGAACAGTTATCGAGCAATAATAAAGGACACGCAAGATTAACGAGGTTCACCCAACTTTGGGCTACGCCCTTAACCTAGTTACTTTTATTAATTCTACTCCGAATGAATAATAGTAACCCTCATTCTCTCAATGTATGATATCTCACACAATGAAACCCCACACTCAACCCAAGTGTGCTATTTCGCACTTGAACTCACAAGCACTCGCAATTAAACTCTCAAATGCTACCCGATCACCAACCCCTTGTTGATGATCCAAACAGATTTCTTTCCCTCAAATAACTCTCACAAAAGAGCGTACAAGAGTAAATTAAAGCTCAATATATGCACTCTGTATGATCTATGCTTGCTTGATGTAAACTAGGACTTTCTTCTCTCGAAATATAACTCTTTGAAGCTCGGAGAGAATCTCATTTGTAAGAGTGCATACTCATGAATATTTATAGGCAAGAGCCATGCAATTGATCATAGTCGAACCCTACAATATGTGAGATATTTGTTTCCAAAGATCCACACATATTTTAGGAAAGTTTACAAGATATTATTTTATACAAGATAAAATAATATCTAGTTAACTTAACTCGACAAATCAATTACACAATATTCCTAAGTAAATACTCTTACTAGATCACCTTGAAGTTTCCAAAATTCGTTTTAGGAAAGTCTTCAAAACGTTTACTTGCTCGACAAGGTGATCAGAGTTGTGAGAACAGTTAGAACTGTTCTTCCAACTGGTAGGTTGAAGCCAACTAACCAACTGGTCTAGTTGACTTCAACTCTACAAGAAAAGTCACATAATTTGTCCATCAATAATATAAGCAATCAACCACACTTATGCGTTTTATACAATTGTAGACACCTAAAAATGTCTCCCAAAAGAGTAATCAGTGATGAAACATACCGCGTCTCGCGATTGTTTCGACTTAGAAAAGATGCTTTGAACTCACAAAAGTTGAAAATACGTTGGGGTCATACTCGGAACTATTGAGCAAAGGACAAATAAAAGGGCAAAAACATTTCTTTTATTTATTTTAATTATTTTCTATTTTTAGGTTTCTTTTCTATTTTTAGGATTTTTTAAATAATTTATATTGGTGATCTCCATAATTTCCACTTTTCATCACACTCTTCACATTTTTCTGAGCTCACCAGTATTTTTAGATTATTTTCTGATTTTTCTACATTTTTCTATGATTTTTATAAGTATTTTATACGCAGAAAATACAAAAAAAATACAAAATACACAAAAAATACTCCGAAAATACGTGGAACCTTCTAGAACACTCTAGAGCTCCTTGCTTGGAGAGCAAGGGTGTCTAGGTGCGTCGAATCAAGGCAGATCACGAAATAAAATCGGAGGAAATCAAAATATTTCGAGTTTTGGAAAAAATATATACGCAGAGGCTTGCCCTCCTGCGTATATACGCAGGGTTTTTTCCCTCGTTTTTCCCCTCGTGCCTATAAATACTGCCTTGCTCATTCCGAAAACACACACGATTTTCGAGACACACGTCTATTCTCTCTCTCTCCGTCCCTAACTTGCGTATTCTCTCTCACTCTCTCAAACACTCTAAATACATTCGTTCTTGAGTTCAAGCATCGATTCTGTTCGATTCAACAAGCAATAAAGTTTATTTCTGAGATTACTCGCCACTAAAACATACTCTTTTCTAATTAATAACTATTACGAGTTTCGATCTAATTAACAAACATGTAGAATTTCACTATTAATCGTTCCATGTAAATATGTAGGATTTCATTAATGTTTTCAAGTTTTCATTGTTTTTTTTTGTGTTTTTATTTCATTTCATTATTATTATTATCACTTGTCAATACTAACGATTTCTTATCCTTGTATAGCGATTCAAGGCGGAAGATTCATTTCGCTCGTTTTTTATTATAAGCAACATTTGTTTTGTTTGTCTTTATATAACGATTCAAGGCGGAAGATTCGTTTTGCTCGTTTCTATACGAACTAACCTTTTATTTTGTTTGCAGATTTAGGGTAGATTGATTTGTATATATGTTTGAAGTTCATATACTTCGCTTTGTCATTGTTGTATCATTTGTTATATTTTGCTAAACAAAGACCGGAAATTATGTGAATCACTTTAAAATCAGATTAACTATGGACAACGTTTTTAGGCACCGTTTTAACTTGATTAATGCAAAGTGGTCACAATTTCTAGTTAGGTAGTCTCTTGTGCATAATAGAAACACACTTTCGTAGTAATCTTTAGGTTAGTACGCTTCTAAGTGCTAAAAATGTAAGTTATGTGCATTCAATAACCGTGATGAATGGAATTGCAATGAGACCGAGTAGAGCCGCTACATGCGGGCGAATTGGTATAGATCTGATTCGTACCATGTCCCCGAACCCACGAACTGGTTACTGGATCAGAACGTGGGCCATTAATTTGCACCAACGTTTCGGGCGTCCGTGAATAACCTTTTATAGGCACGGTGGCGACTCCCCTTACTCGACAACACTACCCCAACCACTCACGTTGCGGGTTCCGTGGCTCAAGCCCACGCACAAGCACCTCGATGTAGTACCAAGCGCGCGCCCGCTATACGCGGAGGCGCGGCCCACATCCTACAAACAATATAAAGACCTAGTCTAAACTTAGAACTAATCTTTATATTCTTCAACATCTCAAAAGCTTTGATTAACTCGAAGGACCTTCTTGCTCAAAGAGTTGGAAAAACCTGTATGCTAAAACACATAGAACAGTTTGAACATATAACTTGTTAGCATACATSTCACTTTCTTTCAAGTGACCAAGAACAGTTGTCTCAGCTGTTCAGACCAGTTGTATTTATCCGACCAATGMACCTGTTCTTGCAACTGTTTGTCATCACTCAAAAKACTAGGGAACTCAACAGTTTTGATGACTGAGCAATCATATGATGTGGAGTTAGTAGACTATGGTTTGGTGGGTTTGGATTTGAAGGTGTCCAAGTCAGATCTTGATTTTAATACAAATTGTTCAGAGGGAGACCATGAGTCTGGCGTTGGTAACGCGATCACTTTCCCCCTTGCGTTCAAAGCTTGTGGAACATAACAGAAAGATACTTCATGGGCCGATAATGTTGACCAAGCTGAAGCTTCAAGTAAGACCTCTACTATTTAAGCTGAGCTGAAGAAATTGGAGAGAGGGTCTAGTCTAGAACCATCTGTTGAAACAGTCACTAAGGAGCAAGAACAATTAGTTGTAGAACACTTAATAAAAGATTTCAGTTATGACAATTCACATAGTAAGCCCCTTTATGTTACTGTCAATATAGTTGGTACTAGATTAGGAAATGTGTCATTGATACTGGTGCTACTATAAATCTTATGCCTTGGTCAGTTTTTAGGAAATTGGGTAAAGGTAGGAAAGATTTATCTAGCATCATAATTKGCATAACTACGTTTAATGGTAAGTCGGAGAGTACTGAAGGATTGCCACGCATGCATGTTCAAGTAGGTACTTCTAAGACTTTGTCAGCCTTCTTTATAGTAAAAGGGGAGGGTAATTGCTATGTAATTCTCAGCAGAGAATGGTTGCACCAAACTTATGCTATTCCTTCTACACTACATTAGAAAGTAATACTATGGAATCGGAATGAATATGAGGTAGTCTGTGCTGATGTAGAAGCCTATCTGGTTGATACTAACCTAGAATTTCCCGGGATACTTATGAAGACCTTGCCTAATGGTGAAGGGATTACTCTCAAGCTTGAATGTCAACCAAAACKAAGTGTGAAAGTTATTTCAAGCGCAATTAGATGCATTGAAGAGACTGCTTAAGATGATGAATTACAAAACACATCTGAAGCTTCCTGCGCAGTAAGAAGTCCAGCTTCAAAGAGCCACTTTATACCAGTTGATGTCCAGGGGGCATCCCTTGGTGGCAAATTTGATGATGTACTTGAACTGTTAAGGGAAGAAGAGTTGTCTTACCRAGTGTAATTAGTCTTGGATACAAATAATATTCAGACTTAAATATTTTATTTGTTATATGAATATGATGGATTATAACTTTAAAATTGGATTTAATAAACCTTTGCTCTTCGTAATGTTTATGCTAGTCACTATGAGCAATATGGTATTGAGGTGAACGCAATCATGGATGATGACGCTGAACTATCATCAAGTGGGGATCTTGGTACTCACGGTTTGCCTTCTTCTAACTCCGTAGGGGGATTCTATGGTTAGGAAGAAAAGGTGATGGTGTGGGCTAAGAGTGATGATATTAGGCAGGAAGTCCATGATCCTCTAGAGGAGGTAAATCTTGGTACAATGGAAAATCCTAGGTTTACTTACATAAGTACGTAGGGAATTGCCCATGGAGGAGAAGTTGTCCATCATCAAAGTCCTCTAAAATTATAAATACTACTTTACTTGGGAACACCACGAAATGACGGGGATTGATTCTTCAATCATCCAACACCAGTTGTCAATCAAACTAGGGTGTACTCCAATAGTGCAAAGCCCATGAGGTTATCGCCGGACTTGATTCCTAAGATCAAGGAGGAAATTGCCAATCTCTTAAATGTTGGATTTATTTAGCCAATAAAATATGCTGAACAGATCGCCAATATAGTTCTTGTTGTTTAGAAAATGGGCTAAATTAGGATCGCCAATAGAGACATCAATAGTGCCTCACCAAAAGATTAGTATCCTATGCCGGTGGCTGACATACTTGCAGATGCCGCATCCAGACACGAGTTGGTATCTAGTCRAGATGGGTTTGTAGGACATCATTAAATCAAGATTTCTGAGGGTGATCATTCTAATACCGCGTTAGATGTCTATGGTCTGGGGCTCTATGATTATGTGGCCATGCCTTTTGTCTTGAAGAAAACACGAGCAACTTATCAACGTGCTAAGAACCTCATCTTTAACGAGATGATAGGGGGACTTCAAGGAGATTTATATAGATGATGTTTCGGTGAAATCAAGGAACGCATCGAAACATTAAGAGCATTTTATTCATGCCTTTAAGCGAATGAGAAGGTTCAGGCTTAAGATGAATCTTTTGAAGTGTGCCTTCAGGGTTAAAGCCAATAACTTCCTCGGGTTCCTAGTGCACAATAATGGTATCGAAATAGATTAGAACAAAGCAAAAACTTTCTTGGAAGCACAACCCCCTCGAACAAAAAGGGAGTTGCAAAAGTTTCTTAGACATATAAATTATGTTCGCAGATTTATTACCAACCTAGCGGGATAGACAAAAGCTTTCTTCCCTTTATMGAAATTAAAGAGAAGTGATGAGTTCAAATGYAATGATGAACATCATCATGCATTTGAATAGATTAAAACGAAACTGACATCACCACCAGTTTTGATCCCACTGAAACAAAATGGGAAGATATTGAGATTATATTTGTAAGCGTCTAAGGGATCCATTGTAAGCATGCTTACTCAAGAAAATGAGTAAGGACAACAGCAAGCAATCTTCTACTTAAGTATGATTTTGCGAGAGGTGGAGACTAGATATACTAATGCTATGAGAAATGGTATTTGAGTTTGTATGATGCTTCCATCAAGGTTAATCATTATTTCATGGCTTTTTCCATTGAAGTCATATCACCAATCGATGCGTTCAAACATCACTTGAATTACCCCTTTGTTAAAGGAAGGTTCTGTTGGTGGAGTATGCACTTATCTCAGTTTGAGTTGAAAGATGTCCCTCAAAAGGCTATGAAAGGTCAAGCTTTAGCAGATTTCTTAGCTGATCACTCCATCGAGAGAAGTGCCTAAGTTTAAGAGGAGGAGCCTTGGTGATTGTTTGTTGATGGATCAATCCGAAATGATTAAGCTAGAGTTGGGATAGTGATGAATTCACCAAGAGGTGTGAAGACSAAGATGGTAGTAACTTTCTCCGACCGATGCACAAATTACATAGAAGAATTTGAAGCTCTTGTTATAGGTTTCAAGATCTTGAAAGATATGGGTCTTACAAGGGTTCAAGCCTTTGGAGATTCTCAATGGGTTGTATCACAGTTTAGTGGAGAATATAGAGGCACCTCCCCTCTAGCTCAAGCGATCAATACAACTCTGAGAGAGTTAATCCCTTGAACAATGTGACGTTTCGTATGTGCCAAGGGAAAAGAACCAAGAAGCTACTCCCTCTGTCTTTTTTTATTTGCTACATTTGCTTTTTCACAGTTTTCGAAACTCAACTTTAAATTAAAATATCTTGAATTATGATTATAAAAAAATTATAAAAATTACATATTTGGAAAGTAAACATCAAGACGAATCAAACAATATCACTTATGACTATATATTTTCTTGAGTATATGAAATTAAATGAAGTCAAAGTATACATGTGAATAGTATTAAAAGTCAACATGTAGTAAATAAATTAGGACGGAGGGAGTAATTACTTATCCCAACGGGCTTCTTCAAATGACCTTGATGGTTTTGATGAGAGTGTAATACACATTATTTCATTCAAGTTAAAACCTTTGGAAAAAGTTGTGAGGCCAAGGTTAATAAGGTCAGTGATCTTGGGTGTGAGGCGGACTGGAGTCAGTAGATCAAGGAGTACTTGAAGGATCCTTCTGGTAAGAAAGTTTGTGTGAATGTAAGATTGGCAGCAGTAAAATATTTCCTTCTGGGAAATAAGTTGTATAGGAAAGATCCACAAGGACTTTTGTCGAGATGTGTGAAGAACAAGAAGGTTTTGACTATCTTAGCAGAAGTTCATCATGGAATATATGAATCGCATCAGTTAGGAATCAAGATGCGGTGGCTCATTCACAGAATGGGGTTCTTTTAGCCTTCAATCAAAGGAGATTATTTACAGTATGTTAAAGGTTGTAAGCAATGCAAGATTTTCAAACAAATCAGCAGAGCCCCAACACTTGAGCTCCAACCAATTATCWAGCCTTGGCCCTTTAGAGGTTCGGCCATCGGTGCAATTGGATCCATTAAACCACCTTCGTCTGGATACAATGTGTATATCTTGATAGCTACTGATTACTTGACTAAGTGGATCGAGGTTTAGGCGTTTTAGAATCCCAATGAAAGAGGAGTGATTTTGTTTCTTGAAGAAACAATCTTAATAAAATTTGGGATTCCAGAGACTATTATTGTGGATCAGGCGTTAATGTTCACGCGAGAAGACAATGATGAATACCTCAAGGAATTCAATATCCAAATGGTGTATTCCATGCCATACTTTGCACAAGCTGATGGGCAAGCTGAAGCCACAAACAAGATCATAACTATAGAGATATCGAAGAGGGTAGACAATAACCCACGAGATTGGCATACTCTCTTACACTATGCTACGTGGGTGTACATGACTTCAAAAAGGGATGCAATGGGAATGACTCCATAACGATTGGTTCTTGGGCATGAGCCAGTATTGCAAGCAGAGTTAAGCACAAAATCTGCCAAAGTTGCTATACAAATGGATTTATCATTTGAAGACTATAGTGAGGCAATGGCAATTGAATAAATGAATGTGGAGGAAGAACATTTTTGTGCGTTGGAAAGTATCAAAGCCTAAATGAAGCAAGTAGCTAAGTCTTATAATAAGAAACTCAGGCGTAATATTTTTTTAGAAGGAGATTTAGTACGAAAGATGAAGTTGTCCGAACATAACTATAAAGATCACATCTTTGGCAAATGTTCAACAAAATAGGAGGGTTCTTTCAAAGTGGTTAGAGTCATGTCTAGAAACGTGCATCTTTTACAGGAGTTAAATGGTGAAATGTTTCTAAGAGTGCTAAACGGCAAATTTCTAAGGCAATATACACCAAGTATTTGGGGAAGCCACCAAAATCTACGGTCGAMACATCCCGACCTAGAGGCGTTTGACAAATAATGAGTTGGTGTGATTATAAATCCATGTAACTAAATTACCTAGGGCAGGTGATAAGTGGATTTCGGAGAGGTGATGTGATGATGATTTCTTTGAATATAAAAGAAGTTCAAAGATTTCTTGCGTGTTTGACACGCGGGATTGAAAGAAAGTCTGAAGGCTTTCAACGAAAGATGGWAGGTTGAGAGACACCTCAGGGGAAAAGTAATTATACAGAAGTTACTGGACATCTACTTTGCCTATAAATGTAACCTGTCATATTATCGTATCTTACATTCTCACTTATTCTCATTCTCACTCTTAAAGAAATCTTCTTCATTTTCCCCTTTCCCTGATAGAATTGGCCACAAAATGCCAACACTAATGGAGTTCAAAAAGTGGGTGCTTGACAAGGCCCGACATCAAGAAGGCTTCAACTTCATTGACCATGAGATCGCCTTCCAAGTTTTTGATGGTACAGAGTGGAAGTATACGGATAGGGAAAAGAAGGCACTCGTCTACAAAAGGAAAGAACAACGTGCAGATGAGGTAGCATTTTAAAAGGCAAAAAGGGATAAGAAGAAGAAAGAAGGAAGAAAGAGATGGAAATGCGGTTTAAGATCGAGATGCGAGAGAGGAACAATGACATAAAAGGGAAGAAAGGGACGGCTAAGTGCACGTTCTTACGCCAGGATCCAAAGGCTAAACCAGCATCAACTTCACAAGCGCCAATTCGTAGGCCTACATCATCATCATCATCATTATCGTCATCGTCATCAATTCCACTATCGCCATCTACGGTATCTGTCCCTACAAGGTATGGAAAGCAGGATGCTCGTGATCAGAGTGACGATGAGGATGAGATTAATTCTGACAACCACAACATGATTAGCCATTAAGTTGCTCAATCTTTTCATTTACAAGAAGTAAATTAGTTCAAAACATAATTCTKGCAAGGTCGTAGTCATCTAAACCTTCTAAATGTTAGAATTATGTACTAATTGGTAGTAAATTTAATTTAAGACTTTTGTACGAAAAACATTTCTTCGCAATGTTACAATTGTGACTCTGAAATTATAATTTTAATTTTAACGAAATTATTTTTCTTAATAAAGTTTTTTATTCACAAAGTATAGTACAATTTTTATTTATGATCATTAAATGTRAACAGTACTTTAGTTATGATAAGATATGACAAACTTAATGCCGGAGTCATACACTAAATGACGTTTTGGTAATGATGGTTTARATGGGATAGGACAACAATTTATTACTTGGGTTACTAAGTAATTTCCCAAACGAAGGTAAATGTAATTCTTGAAAATCGTGTCCGATTAATTGTGTGCTATCCTAACCAAAAACCATTTCAAATTCATTATATTGAAAACATAGAAGTTACAAAAAAATTATAATATAATTATAAGGTCATCACTATAACAAAAGCTCTACAATGAGAATTACAAGTCCTCTAGCGATGTCTTGAAGCGTTAATTCGCAAGGACTCAAGTGAGTTCGCCCTTGCAAATTAAGGGGACAATTTGTTACTTACAAAAAAGTATTCGTTTGACTTTGATGACCAATAGAATGATAAAGCAACTAAGAACTTGACTAGTAACTTTAACTGGAGACGATCAGCATGGATAGAAGACTGGCGATAGCGAGACTTTGCGCTTCTCACTTAATTTAGTATAGCAATAGAACATAAGCGCTAGAAGGGATTATGGGAGAACTGGCCCACTCGGAAATAACCCAACAAAAGAAGGCCCAAGAAGCATCAAGTGATAGAGGAGACTTGGAGGGAAAGCACGAAGATTCAAATGTTCAAGAAAGAGCGCCAAGGAACCGTCAAAAGAGTAACCGCTGATAAWTACCCATGATCTCTACCATTGAGGCCTATAGATAGATGAAGCTGAAGCAGAAGAAAAAAAGAARAAACACACGATCAAACAAGCATCTATCTATCTTAGCATTTAGCTTTCCTTAGCAACACTTGGATTAGCCAAGTATAGTTTATTGTAGCATAGCGGAAAAGGGGAAATCACAAGTCTTCTTTTGGAAAAGGGGCCTGACGAYTACACAACAACGTAAGGGGAATCTCTATGGAAGCGGTTGTCCGGGCGCTTGTGACGGCCAAATATATCAAAGAGGGAACAAGCACGACTAGACCCGGAAATATGTCTTTGAGTTTGGAAATTTAGGATTCGAATGCTAAAACGTAATGCAAGCCAAATATCTATAAAGATATAAAAGCATTAAATCATTTGCATGGGTAAGAGGAATGCTTATGTGAATATACTCATCTCATATATCTCRTTCCCCCTAAAGAGGTTAAATTAAATTAATACATTTGTCCCAAGGAGACACCCCAAAGGGGACTTAGATCGTACTGCATCTTAGGACTCTATTCTAAAGCACTTGTGAGGGAGACGCGGAGGAAACACCCACAAGGCGAGACTCTTAACTTAGAAAAACATTCAAAAGGGTTGGGACCTAACATCTTCCCCCACTTAAGRTMTGGACGACCTCATCGACTTACAAACATTACAGAAAGATAAGGAAAAATCTCCTATCCTAAATCTTGTTTCTTTTTTGGCATTGTTGTGAGGCGGAATCTGCTTCTAGAGTCTTCTGTTGTCTTCAAGTTTCTGAACTTTTGGTGAGTGCACTTCTTTCTTCTTCTGCAAGCGAGTTACTTTGTTGTTGTCGCGAGTCTAACTCTAGTTCTTCCATGATTTCTAAGGTTCATGGGTGTTCTTTTGCTTAGGCTTCTTCATCTGCATGGCGGAGAGATGTCTCATTTCAAGTTACTCTTTGTTTTGAGTCCCTATTGTTCGAACTAGACAGTTTAGACCATCCACAACCAAGTAATCCATAGTAGGTACCACACATTGCATGTTCGGCTTCTTTTGAGGAATTCCATTCCTAGGTCCAAGTCAAAATCATCCAGGTCGGCGACGATGAAGTCTAATTTTCCTTGCTTTCCGTTCACCATTGCGGGCACTAGTTCGGCGATACCCTTTATTGGCTTCTCTTTGGAGTTGACAGTCTTTAAGTTTCCACCATCTTTGGTGACGGTGAATCCAAGTGTTTTTGCTTCGGAAATGTCCATGAAGTTGTGGGATGCACCCGTGTCCACTAAGGCGTGCATCTTTCTGCCACTCAAGGTGATGTCTGTGAACATTAGCCTGGTGGTGTCTTCATCTTCCTTCTTCTTTTCTTTACCCATTGTGTACATCATGTACACAGCTCCACATTGAGTGGGTTCATCTTCCGTTTCTTCTTCTTTCTRGTGTTCCATGTCTGGCTCATCTTCTAGAGTCATGGCGGAACATCGTTGTTGAAGTTTGTCGATTTCGCCTTTGTACTTTTATTCCCACCATGTGTGTGGGCTGCTAAAAACAAGGAAGCCTAGTTTTCTTTGGTTGAATAATGATCCATTCTTTGAGTTGTTGTTTTATGATTGTTGAGGCGAGCCATGTCTATTGTAGTTACCTCCCCCATTTTTTCCATTCGTTTGGTTGAATAAGTTCGAGGATGCAAACGAGCCGCTCGCAACGCTCTTTGGAGAGCTAGGCGTTGAGCTTGTAGGGCGTAACGACGAGCCATTCGATTTCCTTTCTTCATTTTTTCTATTCTTAAGGAGTAATCAACGAGTTTATTTGCTGCGCTCACAGCTAACAAGAGGGTGTTTAGCTTCTGTTTCATGTGTTCTCTTTGGGCCCGTTCTTTTAACCTATAGGTGAACTTAAATAGTCAGCCCTGGRCTGCTCGGACATGTCTTGAATATCGAGCATACATGCAGAGAACTCACTCACATAGTCTCAAATAGAACGCGTCTACTTGATTTTCTACAGCTTCCTTGGGGCAACGAATTCAGAATTTCTAGGAGGAATTAGTCCATGAACTCCGTCTTGAACTCATCCCATGTATCAATTTTTAGCTTTCCGGCCTCAATATCGGTGTGCTTGGTGCGCCATTAGAGCTTGGCATCATTAATAAGATGCATGAAAACTGTGTTCACCTTCAAGGTTTCGTCCAAATGATTGACCTTAAAGAACTAATCCATGTCGAACAGAAAGTTTTGTACTTCTTTAACATCAGATCACGGGGGCCACTGTAGTCCATTGGCTCGGGCGCTTAGATGTTGGGCGCACCAATGCCTTGAGATACTTTCCTTACAGCGCGCTTCATAGTCTCACGTACATWTTCCCAGCGCTTCATCGGCCTGGTTGTAGACGAAGTTCACTTTCTCCTGTTGAGCATCTTTCTTTGACTTCAGTACTTGGATCTCATCTTCCAAGCTATCCATAATTTTGGCTAGCTCGATGAGAATGTTTTCGAGTTGAGCCCCCTGTTCGGAATTTCCTTCTAGTCATGCTAGTCTTTCTTTTATTGTCWCGCGACTCATTTTTCTCGATTTCGAGAAACCAGGTGTTGTGTGAACCTGGATCTGAAACCAACTGTCACGGTCTTAGCGTTTTGACGCTGTGGCGTGCGACGTGCTTATAAGTTAAGAGGCAAAAGCACAAACCTTCTTGCGAAAAAGGGGCCTTACAAACACATAACAACGTWAGGGGAATCTCTTTGGAAGCGGTTGTTCGAGCGCTTGTGATGGCCGACTATGTTAAAATGTGCACAAGCGGGATCGAATTCGGGAATCTGGTTTTGACTTTGGGATTGGAATGCTAAAACGTAACCCAAGCACAATACCTCTAAAGGCATAAAAGAATTAAATCATTAGCAAGGGTTGGAGGAATGCTTGTGTTAACATACTCATCTCATATATCACCTTCCCCCTAAAGAGGTTAAATTAAATYAATACATTTTCCATAAGGAGACACCCAAAGAGGACATAGACCGTACTACATCGTAGGACTCTATTCTAAGGCGCTTGTGGGGGCGATGCACAGGAAGCTCCGACAAGGCGAGACTCTAGACTTCGAAAAAACATTAAAAAGGGTTGGGACCTAACATGAAATCGTGTAAAAGACTATGATATCTAAGCTTAACTTCGTGTAACAAACTGCACATCGACATAGTAGCCTGGCTTGTAACTAACTGTCCATCCTTGAGAAAACTCAACTCTCCATCCCATAAATACCTAGATGAAGAATGCCATAATCACTCTTGCAGCAAGGTTGTCTCGTTGAAAAGGTTGATCTCTATGTACCAAGGGGGCCCCACTCAGGGTAAGTTATAGTCTAAAAGACTTTTCTTCAGGTGTTATGTGTTTGTTTTAGTAATACTTCCAGCTGTTTGTTCAGATATTACTTCACTTTTATTTGTAAGTGTGTTGTTATTTAAGTACTGTATTATTGTACTTTTCTAAGTATATTAGGGCATTCACAATAGTTCAAATCTCTAAGAGGTATGAACTCTTGCAACATCAATCTTAGACAAACCCCTCCTATAACAAATCCATCATCAACAATAGTTCAAAACTTTAGGGGTTTGTTGGTGGGACCATTATATATCCATATTTTATAGAAAGAYAAAGAAAAATAAAAGTAAACAACAACTTTTACCTATTTTCATTTTATTTCTCTTTTTATTTTACACCCCATACCCCACCTAAATTTCACCTTACCCATACAAACCCCTCTCAACATTCAAACCCCACCAACTTTCCCAACAATAAGGGGTTTGTCATTCAAACCTTACACATCACCTACAAACCCCACGACCCCTTATTGTGAATGCTCTAGGAGTAACTATGTTTTGAGCTTTAAAAAAGGGTCTCATGTTTGGAGCAATATAGGGAAAGGTTTGAACATCGTAGCTTCAAATTATACTTGACAAGAGGGAACAAGTCATGATATCTCTATATGAAAGGATAATTGTGAAGTGGATTTATAAGCGAGATGCTCACAAATCTCTGCATACCACGAATAAAGCATGAATTGTTGATATTTCCCAAAGGATGAGAATAAAACGAACGAAAATAACTTCAAACCCCCAGACCAACCACAAAATTTGAAGGATCTTAACTCATAAGGTGGAACCAGTTGCTAAAAGGAACAACCGACAATATAGCTAATCAAAAGAATTTCCGGACCAATCACAAAACTCACGAGGTTTTCTCTTAATTAACAAAGATGAATTTTTGACAAGAATAAATTGATTTTCATTTATGCCTTTCGGTCACTATATATAGAACAAAATAATATCAAAAACTAACTAAGATATTTTAGGAAAGATATAAATCTTATCCAGAAAATATCCAACTAATTATATCCTAATGATATCCTAATTATATCTAACTAAATAATATCTAAAACTAACTAAGATATTTTAGGAAAGATATAAATCTTATCTAAAAAATATCCAACCAATTATATCCTAATGATATCCTAATTATATCTAACTAAATAATATCTTAACTAATCAGAATAATATCCTAACAAATATTCGACAATAATAATAATAAAATAAAGCTAATAATAATGACCTAATCGCTATCCAGATCATTCTCCTCTTTTTGAAAAAAAAACTTGTCCCATGTTTTGGTGTACCAAGCCATGCAACCATCCATATGCGACACTCCAAAGTAGTGCGAAGTAGAATTGTAGGTTCTCGAACATGTGCTTCTACAATATTATCTATGGACGAGTTGTAGTTGTCAAGTGGAGACTTCAAAATATAAGACAACGAACCATCTTCCTTCTCTTTTAAAAGATGTTCCCATTTTTCAAAGACTAGAATTTGTAGATCTACCTTTTGTGCGAAAGAAATAGAATATTGCTTTGTAGTAGGTTCTTCCAATTCGGTTTTGACTATTGTGATGATGGTACTAAGATTTTCTTTCATGGTGCAACTATTATGAATGATTGATTCTCCATTGACATGTTCATTATGCGCATCAATACTCAACTGTAGATCACTTGTGGAKGTTAAAGATTCAACCTTATCCACATCTTTGGAACATTTTTCATCAACACATGCAATATCTTGGATTTGTCCATCAATGTGATATGTAGGAATTTCCTTTTCMTGTGCAACCATTTGTCGTAATTCCTCTAGCATGTTTATGGTCATAGTGAATTCTTTTTGGATTTGAGCAGTATCTTCTTGAGATTTAACAAATTTCTCTCATAAGTGTTAATCAAATTCATCCGGATACAAAAACGCATGCCATAATTTTTCTTTCAATTTACTCCATCTTATTATCTGTGGTTTACCCACTAGG
>SNQN01001053.1:68377-98015 GCA_008642245.1 Bassia scoparia
TGTAGCCGTCAAGTCATTCATAACAGGCGCATCGTATATAATAACCCCAGTTGATGTACACATGGGGCGTCATCCATATGGTGTGCAAACAGTTTCTTGCATGTTTGAACGCGTTTGATATACTGTTAAGCGCTCCTTTGGATCGGTATGGAAGATGAGGCTCATGTATGTAACTCACAAGGAAAGCAGTGTTATTTAGTCCGACTATTGTATTCCCAAAATAGCGATATATATATTCGAGCTCACTTAATTTTTATTTGTTATTGCGAGCGTTGAATAATATGGACTTGGATTATAACTTTAAATAAATTGGTAATATTTAATAAACTTTGCTCTTCGTAATGTTTATGCTAGTCAATGAAGCAAATAGGTATTGAAGAGTGAACGCAACTCATAGGATGATATCGTGACCGCAGGCGAAGAGCGTATAATTTCAATGGCTTGGGGCATCTTGGCACTTGAGCGTATCAAATCACAACTCGTTTGTGTTAGTGTGTTCCTTCTCTTTTTTGCTAAGACTCTCGTAGGGAGGATATTCTATTGAGTTACCGGCTCAAGATATAGGTGAAGCTCCTGGTATGTTCGCGGGCTGAACACGCGAATGGTAAATGATATCGTTTAGGTAGGCAGCTTGGGTCACCATGAATCACTCCCCTCTAGAGGATTGGCTTCTCACATCTCCTACTGGCTTACATTCCATACTGCATTCGGAAAAAATCACTGATAGGAACTATAGCGCTTAATTAGAAAGGTAAGCGGTCAAAGAGGTAGAATACATGCCGCACTTATATTGATTGTGTAGGTCGAGATCGTTATTATGTTTACAATACTAACAATAAGTTACACCTCGGATAGCGAATTATAATATCCATGGTACTATATTTAATCTGTGCTGACGACGAATACAATTGTCTACGCCGGAGACATGTGAATTTCTTCAACTAAACTAACTCCCTCCAACAAGTTTTCCCGCATTTGTCATCTCTCAATCATAAGGAGCTGTTACGTGATCATAATAAGATGCATACGAGTATATAGCCATTGTGAGGGAATGTTATGATCTGTCTGCAACTTCGAGAAGTAACTCAGAAATATTAGATATCTAGATGATAGAGGAGCGATCAACTCTTCGCGTCTATATTTCCTTTGCTAAAATGTTCGTGTATGTAGATAATATGTTTTAAGCGCCAGTTTATTAACTCATACAACGTTGTCTTGATAAGACTTTTATCAACTAGATTTTTTCACTTGAAGTGGCCTATAATATAGTTTTCTTACGGTATGTCTCTCTGGTCAATTATACTCTGGGCTGATTGGAGTCCGCTATAATAGAGACAGGCTTGTGAAAGGTCTATCTTAGTGTAGCATTGTAATGGTATAGCTAAGATTAGTTAAGCGACGCGACGCTGTTTGCTCATCAATTCAGGCAACAGAATACTTCCAAGACTATATCTATATCTGTACATTGTTTGTGACGGTTTGTTGCTTGATGCGGTCTAGCAGTACTTGCATGAATGCTCAGACAAGTCGCCGATCTGATCCGTATCGCTTGTGATATGATTTTTCTAGTTAGTGTTATGTATTGCTGAGTAAATATTGTTAGGAATGCCAATCATCATGTTTTGAACTACAAGGTTTCTGGAGCGTAGCAAGACATTGCCTTAAGTACATGATGTGTTGGTATTTTGTGTATTCAATGTCATATTGTACTAATAATGTTTTGGTTTATTGCCTATTTCGTTTGCTGCTTTAATGAAAGAGTCTCGGCCAATTTATGTGATCGACTTTAAAAAATAGATTCGAAGTATCATGGACAACTCATGCTTTTGGCACCTTTTTAATTTGACTAATATCAGTGATCACAATTCTAGCCAGGTTAGTAGAGGTTCTGTGAACAATAAGTGAGAAATTACTTGTTGTCACTTGCCAATCGTATCTTGTTTAGAGACTAGTGCGCTAATAAAGTTGCCCGTGCTATGAAATATGTAAGGACGGGCGGTTTAGAATGTCTATGGTCTGTGTGCGCTTTCGTAATGATTATTGACGTTGTCAGTGCCATGCACTCTATTGATTTGATTGAAAAGTAACAACGTAGACAGGTATGCTAATTATTGCGATATGTTCGGAAGCAATGTAACGAGAGTGGCTAACCTCATCCATTTAAACAGAGATGATAAGCGGCGGGACTTCAGGGGATTTGACTAATATAGATGATGGTTCCTAACGGCTGATAAATCAAGGGGAATCGCACTCGGAACATTTAGAGCATTTTCATCTCATGCGTTAAAGGTAGCGCGAAAGGGACGGTTTAGCTTAAAGATGAATTCTTTTGGAGGTGGTCTGGCTATTCAGAGTGAGAGAGATAATTACCCTCGGGTTCTGAGTGCTCGTCGGCAAATTAGGTGCTGGTATAATACATTCAAGTGCCGATTAATCGAGATTAGAACGATCCACGCAAGAAAAGCTTTCTTGGAAGCACAACCCCCTCGGAAACTGGTTCTAACATAAAAATAGGGGAGTGTGACAAAAGTTTTCTTGTGACGTGTGTGGCAAATTATTTATTGTTTTTGGCACCATAATCTACTCCTTGGGCGTCGTGATTTAGATAAGTAGGTCATCGAGGTTGGACATTGTAGATTACCCCCCATAACACTCATCGAAGCGGGATACAGACAAAAGCGTTACTTTCCTCTTTTATGGGCCAAACCTCTCAAAGGGAGAAGGTGAGGTCTCAAAAAGAGGCAGCACTCGATGTACCCACGTAGCCGAGTCAGTTTCTGGCTAGATGCTTTCAAGTGACCTAGATTCAACAACACAAGAACACTATGGAACTCGTAAGGTGACCGGACCAGTTCTTGACTATGCCCCACTCCGTAGCGGGAGTCTAGAGACATGGCGGAAAGGGTCAGTTAATTGAGCAATTAATAAGTTTGCTCAAAGCGTTATCTTACAAAGCTACGTGACTTGCATTGTTTAGCTGATGGCTTCTATTACTCGTAAGGACACCTAGTGTAAGACAACAGCACAGCACTTCGGCCTTTCTCTCTCAAGTTTTTTAAAGGTAACTTCCATATTTTGTCTGAGTCAGGCTGGGTATAGAACTAGGATAATATAAATTGCTACTGTTAGAGAAGCTGCGCTCACTTCCTTTTGAGCCATCTACTTCTTGAGTTTGTATGATGCTTCAATCAAGGTTCATAAGTGTCCTCACCACATTTGAGTATGTCACCTATCTAGGCCTTTTCTTCTCCATTGGAAGTCCTTATATCACCGAATGACTTGATCGTTCAAATGTAGCCTTCTAACATCCTTACATTCTCTGAGAATTACCCCCTTACTTCGTATCTTGAATGAGACCGTGTTCTGTCTCTGAGTGCAGTAGCTACACGGCCTAACTTATCCATCTGAGCTAAGCTTTTGAGTTGAAAGATGTCCCTCAAAAGCGCCAACTGTCGATATGAATCAGAGTAAGCTTTAGCAGATTCCTTATGCTCCGTGTCCACTCAGCTTCCGACGAGAGTTCGAGTGACCAGAATGATAGTTTGTAGAGCCACGGAGGATGCCCTTTGGGGTGTCTTTGTATATGTTGTAGGTAATTTGGAAATACGAATATACTGAATTGATTTAAGTGACTAGAGGTTGGGATTGATGATATGATTTTTCTAACACATAAAGAATGTGTTTGATTGATAAGACCTAATGATGGTTAGTTATTACTGTTTCTCCGAACCGTCGTTTAATCTGTATTGTCACATGTCTATTATTTTAGCTGATGCATGTTCAGAAATTTGAATGCCTTCTTGTTTATCCCGATGTTGTTGGTCGGTGGAGGAGCTGTCATGTACATAGTCTTGGGAAAGAGCTTATTAGGCTGTCTCCTAACTAAGTGGTTCAATCGCTTTTTGGATAGATTCTCGATAGGGGTATGGTAATACACAGTGAGTATTGTAGTGTGAAGTAATGAATAATGGACTAGCACTAAAGGCCATTCACCTCCTGCGTCATAGTCAATGGGGCGTTCAATCAAACAAGGCTTCGTGATGAAGGGTGAGATAGTTACATCTCATTTAACGTTGTACTTCGCTCCATTGAATGGATCAGAGTCTTTATGTCTCTCGGGTTAGTTTTTTTGTTTTTTATATGGTTGGATCACTTATTCTGGTATATTCTGCTACAAGTAGAGAAAAGGACGAGATCAGTCTTACTTCAACTCTTGTTTTTTCTATTTGCTAAATTTTTTTGCGTGTGTTGGTCGATCTGTTTGTAGTTTCGGGTAACTTCAAATTTCAGTTAAATGCTAGTCACTAAAATATCTTTGATGGAGATTTATACAAATTATAAAAATATGTTATCAGGTAATTTGGAAAGTAAAGAGGCGCAATACAAGAACGTTATGATCAATATCACGTATGATATTATACTCGGTTTTTTGCTTTTTAGCATAGTATATGAATGTTTAAATGACAGCGTTATTCGAAGAGTACTAAACTTTATATGCACATGAGTATTAACGCAAGTCAACGAGTCGTTATGGTCTGAATACTGATAGGAAGAGCCTTATGGGTATAGCAGAAGGGGTCATCAGTACTTAGTCGCCAACGGGCTTTTCTTGACCAATATGACTCTGTTCGATCGCTCGCTTTAGCATTGACGAGTAGAGTACTACACGAATTTTAGAATGTCTACACAGTTTAAACACTTTGGAATAAGTTTGAGAGGCAAGGTAATAAGGTCAGTGATAGCTGTTGAGGGGTGTAGGACGGGACATGAGAGTGTCAACCGATGAGATAAAGGTGAGTTACTTTGTGGAAAGAGATGAGGCATTCTCACTCTGTGTAACGTCGATGAAAAGAGATATTGGTGCGTGGAATCTGTAGAAGAACTTGGGCGCAGCAAGTTAAACAGAGATCCAATATTCCTAGACTAGGGGAAGATATGCTGTTGTGTCATCACGTCAGTGCAATGAACGCGAGCAGAACTCAGGTGAATAAGTCCCACACAGGGAACTGTGTAGAATCAGGGAGATGTAGTGAAATCAAGAAGAGGTGTGGACATCTTAAAAGGAGAGCCCACGCAGAGTGCCATCTGGATGGGCTATGGGATAATATGAGAATTCCAGACTGCTCAGTTAGGGAAATCAAGGACTCGCTTGTGGCTGCCCAGGGAATTGAGATCGGGTTTCTTTTAGCTCTCATTCAATCAACGTAGTCAGAGGGAAGATTTCATTTAAGTAGTTGTTCTCTTGTCATAGGTTGCTAAGCAATTTGCCCAAGCTGTACGCATATCAAATACTACGAACAATTGGATTAGTAATAAATTCATAGAACAGATCTTCTCATATCATTGTCGATAATTAGAGGCCTCCAACGGTAAATCTTTATCTCGCCTTGGTCCTGTATATAAGAGGGGTTTCGGTAAACCATTACTCCGTGTGGCGTACATTGGGATTCACTTCTATGCTGCAGCTTCGTATTACTGGATAGACAAAGATGGTGTTATTACTTTTTTATGAGTGTTAGCTAAATGATCATAACCTTGAACACTAAGTGTGATTTCAGGAGATGAGTTCTTAAGGAACAGTATTGGTTCGTCTTAGGAATAGAGTGTTCGGACTGAAGAAAAGAAATGTGAGAGGGTGAGGTGGTGTCTTTCGTGTGCCAAGTAAACAACCAGATATTCGGACAGTTTTGTGGCTGTCCGAGATCTGTCCAGGATACATTCTCCATTGGTGTAGTCGATATCGCACAGGCGTTTATTCAAGGTTACAGGAGTGCACATGGGAGGGAGCCGCAAATTCGGCGTACGACAGGACCAATATTGATGAGAGTCCATTGTACAAAATGCGAAGGCCAGAATAGATTTGTGCTAGTGTTATGCAAAATTTTGGTGTGAATTAGTTTGCATTCATAAAGCTATGATCGGCGCAGCTAAGTTATGCAATTGGAGAGATGTGTCTCAGTAAACAGAGGCTCTGGATGCGCACAAGATTCCATACATAGAATCCAGGCGTATAATGCACTATGAATGGAAATTATGAATAGGAATTTAGCTTTTTTATCTGAGAGAGAGTTGGCACTAGAGTGATGTTTAAGATCAAGAACCCAACTGTGGATTTCGGGACGTATTTTAAATACTCTTACAACGCCTCGATGTGACGTACGTGGGTTGTACATGAGCATGTACGGAAAAATAGTGGGTATGTTGGGTAATGACTTTTCACATAAGAGAGATTTGGTTGTCACTTTGTGTGTGCTATTTAGGAGCACAGTTAAGTGCATTCCGGCGAGATAGATAGTTAAAAGACGCCCACACAATCTAGCGCACAAGTTGAGAGCTTATAGTACGCATAGGATTGTTTTTATGATTGCATTTGATGAATACGTCATCAAGAGAAAGCTCGTGAATGTTGATGAGTTCTGATTTGTAAAGACTATAGTACGATGTGTAAGGTCATATTGCAAATAAACGATATAAGATGTAATGTTGGGAAGGGAGAGGAATACATATTATTAGTGCGTTGGATGAAGCAGTAGTTTTAGAAAGGAGAGATAGACATATAGTGATAGCTCCCAAAGTAAGAATAAGAATTGTCTTCAAAATAATGATAGCACGTAAAACTATGTTCAACTCTAGTTTAGCGTACAATGTAAAATGGTTTTTTTTGTTTTTGTTTATGTAAAGGAGATCTATAGATGTAGACTGAAAATCAGAGAGCAAGATTCCAGAATGTCGAGAAGACATTAATGGATGATATCTCTAAATAGGAAGAATCCCGTCTCATATGCAGTCTTGGGCAATATTGTTTAGAGAAACTTTAGTAATGTGTATAGACACATAGAGATAGATAATGGCAGAGGTTGTTTAAGCGTGTTCAATGAAGTAATTGAGTTTACAGAGAAGGTAATGATTCAAGAAAACGTGCATTCTATTGTGTAGCATACCGGCAAGTTTATCATAGGAATGATAAGTGTTAGTCCTATAGGAGTTGACCTAATTAATAGCTTCGAGGATCTTAATATATTTTCTAGGGGTAATAATCGGTGGGCATGATTATTATGTGATTATATGCTCCTAGAGGAATGTGTTCGAAAAGAGTAAGATATTGTGTTACAACACTCGCGTCTAGACGAAACATGTGTTCGCTAAGATGGCGTGGTCGATACAAGTTGTGGCTAGTCACTCTGGGATTTGAATGTGAGAAGAAAGGAAGGGCTAGTCGGTGATTGTAGTCGCTAGATGAAAAAGTCCAAAGATTATTTTTGTTGTTGGGATGTGATTATACTTATCTCTCTAATTGGTAGATTAGTAAAATTACCTAGATGGTCGACGCGTTGATAAGTGGATTTTTCCGTGGAGGAGCAGGTATAGGACAATGGTGACCAGAGATGGAACTCGTATTCTGGATAGGCAAAGTTAGATAGGATTTGCTTTGAATATAAATAAGAAGTTCAAGGGATTTATGCCTTGCGTGTTTGGGACACGCACAGGTGGCATTGTTATAGAAAGTCTGTAAGTGCTTTCAACCGATAGATGGAGAAGGTTTGAAGAGAGACACGCAGGGGATCGTATTACAAGAATAATTCTAGCAAATTAAGGGGCATACTTATGAACAATACTAGTGTCGCCTTATGAATATTGTAATATTTGCTGATATACATATTTATCTTGTAACGGTATCTTCACACTCTTGTCGCCATTAATATATCATTACTATGGACTCTTCTTTAAAGTCAAAAGATTTTGTACTACTCTGCCCTTTCCATAGATCAGATATATAGGAAGTCCACATAAATCCACACACTAATGAGAGTCAGTAAATAACGATGAGGTGCTTGACAAGGCCACGCAGATTCTAGAGAAGGAAGCTTCAACTTCATCTCGACCATCTTGCTATGAGTTATGGTGTTAATAGAGGGGAAGAAAGATATCGCCTATTCCAGATTCTTTTAGTATGGCTCATAACAAAGACGTGCTACGGATGAGTGGAAGGTATCAAATAAGTTTAAAACTAGTAATACAACAAGCGGGATAGCCTGGATAAAGAAGTGCACTTGGAAACTGCTTCAGAAAGTATTGCGATTACAAAAAGTGAAAGAGAAGAGATACGGTAGCAAGAAGATGTAGAGAGCTAGCATTATTAAAAAGTGGTATAAAAGTGGATAGGAGAAGAAGAAAGAAGGAAGAATAGATGGCATAGCGTGAAAGCATGGTTGGACATAGGATTAGATGATGCGAGAGAGAGAACAAATCGACATAAAAGGCGTAACAACGCTGGCCGGGCTATAGTCAAGATATCATTTAAGGCACGCAGAAGAATAGAAGTCCAAAGGTCTATGACACCAATGCAGTCAACTTCCAATTTTTTCAAAACAGGAGACACGCCATATTTGTAAGCAATTTCGTTGCTGAACGGCTTCAGTCTATCATTCATTCAGAATCGTTCGTATTGTCAAATGTCATCAGCGTATCATTACCACTAGATACTGTTCAATGCCCATAACTACGGTATCTTGCTCCATCCAACAGAGGTATAGAAGGAGCGTCAGAATGGGTATGGTCCCTTATTCTGTAGGGATCAGGCGTGACGCGAGGAGGTGAGTTGAGTATAATTGGATTTGGTCTGAGAACAAACACTAAGAATGGTTAATAGCATCTAAGGGATTTGCTTCAAATATTTTTTTCAAATTTAGCAAGTAGAAGTAAACAATTAGTTCAAGAGATCTATAATGCTGGAAGGTCGTAGTCATTAAACAGTCTAAATGTTGAATTATGTACTAATTGGTAAGTAATATTTAATTTAAGACTTTGTGTAAGCGGACAACATTTCTTCGCAATGGGTTGCACGAAATATGAGACTTTCCTGAAATACCTAAAATTTATATAATTTATAAAACAAACGAAATTATTTTTGCTTAATAAAGTTTTTTATTCCAAAGTATAGTATTTTATTTATGACTCATGAAAAAATATGTCAAGCGAGCTAAAACTTTATGGTTATGATAAGAATATGAAACTTTCAATGCCTTTATTTGGTAAAGGAGATGCAGTTACTCATCTAAATGCCGTTTTTGGTATGTTCGGTATTACTATGGGAATTATGGACACAATTTATTACTTGGTCTTACTAAGTAGATCAATAATTCCAAACGAAGGTAACTGTTAAGGTATTTTGAAAATCGTGTCCGATTAATTGTGTGCTATCCTAACCACAAAAACCATTTCAATTCATTATATTGAAAACATAAGAAGATTACAAAAAATTATATAATATAATTTATAGGTTTCACTATAACAAACTCTACAATGAGAATTACAAGTCTCTAGCGATGTCTTGAAGCGGTTATTCGCAGGACTCAAGTGAGTTCGCCTTGCAATAGGGGACAATTTGTTACTTCAAAAAAGTTTCGTTTGACTTGATGACCAATAGAATGATAAGCAACTAACATTGACTGTAATTTAACTGGAGACGATCAGCATGGATAGAAGACTGGCATAGCGAGACTTTGCGCTTTCACTTAATTTAGTATAGCAATAGAACATAAGCGCTAGAAGGGATTATGGGAGAACTGGCCCACTCGGAAATAACCCAACAAAAGAAGGCCCAAGAAGCATCAAGTGATAGAGGAGACTTGGAGGGAAAGCACGAAGATTCAAAGTTAAGAAAGAGCGCCAAGGAACCGTCAAAAGAGTAACCGGATAATTACCCATGATCTCTCATTGGAGGCTATAGATAGATGAAAGCTGAAGCAGAAGAAAAAGAATAAACCAACGATCAAACAAGCATCTATCTATCTTAGCATTTAGCTTTCCTTAGCAACACTTGGATTAGCCAGTATAGTTTATTGTAGCATAGCGGAAAAGGGGAAATCACAAGTCTTCTTTTGGAAAAGGGGCCTGACGAGTACACAACAACGTAAGGGGAATCTCTATGGAGCGGTTGTCCGGGCGCTTGTGACGGCCAAAATATCAAAGAGGGAACAAGCACGACTAGACCCGGAAATATGTCTTGAGTTTGGAAATTTAGGTTCGAATGCTAAACGTAATGCAAGCCAAATATCTATAAAGATATAAAGCATTAAATCATTTGCATGGGTAAGAGGAATGCTTATGTGAATATACTCATCTCATATATCTCTTTCCCCCTAAAGAGGTTAAATTAATTATACATTTGTCAAGGAGACACCCCAAGGGGACTTAGATCGTACTGCATCTTAGGACTATTCTAAAGCACTTGTGAGGGAGACGCGGAGGAAACACCCACAAGGCGAGACTCTTAACTTAGAAAAACATTCAAAAGGGTTGGGACCTAACATTTCCCCACTTAAGCTGTGACACTCATCGACTTACAAACATTACAGAAAGATAAGGAAAAATCTCCTATCCTAAATCTTGTTTTCTTTTTGGCATTGTTGTGAGGCGGAATCTGCTTCTAGAGTCTTCTGTTGTCTTCAGTTTCTGAACTTTTGGTGAGTGCACTTCTTTTTTCTTCTGCAAGCGAGTTACTTTGTTGTTGTCGCGAGTCTAACTCTAGTTCTTCCATGATTTCTAAGGTTCATGGTGTTCTTTTGCTTAGCTTCTTCATCTGCATGGCGGAGAGATGTCTCATTTCAAGTTACTCTTTGTTTTGAGTCCTATTGTTCGCGACTAGACAGTTTAGACCATCCACAACCAAGTAATCCATAGTAGGTACCACACATTGCATGTTCGGCTTCTTTTGAGGAATTCCATTCCTAGGTCCAAGTCAAAACACCCAGGTCGGGCGACGATGAAGTCTAATTTTCCTTGCTTTCGTTCACCAATTGCGGGCTTAGTTCGGCGATACCCTTTTTGGCTTCTCTTTGGAGTTGACAGTCTTTAAGTTTCCACCATCTTGGTGACGGTGAATCCAAGTGTTTTTGCTTCGGAAATGTCCATGAAGTTGTGGGATGCACCCGTGTCCACTAAGGCGTGCATCTTTCTGCACTCAGGTGATGTCTGTGAACATTAGCCTGGTGGTGTCTTCATCTTCTTCTTCTTTTCTTTACCCATTGTGTGCATCATGTAACACGCTCCACATTGAGTGGGTTCATTCTTCCGTTTCTTTCTCTTTCTTGTGTTCCATGGTCTGGCTCATCTTCTAGAGTCATGGCGGAACATCGTTGTTGAAGTTTGTCGATTTCGCCTTTGTACTTTTATTCCCACCATGGTGTGTGGGCTGCTAAAAAAAGGAAGCCTAGTTTTCTTTGGTTGAATAATGATCCATTCTTTGAGTTGTTGTTTTATGATTGTTGAGGCGAGCCATGTCTATTGTAGTTACTCCCATTTTTTCCATTCGTTTGGTGAATAAGTTCGAGGATGCAAACGAGCGCTCGCAACGCTCTTTGGATGAGCTAGGCGTTGAGCTTGTAGGGCGTAACGACGAGCCATTCGATTCCTTTCTTCATTTTTTCTATTCTTAAGGAGTAATCAACGAGTTATTTGCTGCGCTCACAGCTAACAAGAGGGTGTGTTTAGCTTCTGTTTCATGTGTTCTTTTGGGCCCGTTCTTTAACTTATAGGTAACTTAAATAGTCAGCCTGGTCTGCTCGACATGTCTTGAATATCGAGCATACATGCAGAGAATCACTCACATGTAGTCTCAAATAGAACGCGTCTTACTTGATTTTCTACAGCTTCCTTGGGGCAAACGATTCAGAATTTCTAGGAGGAATTAGCCATGAACTCCGTCTTGAACTCATCCCTGTATCAATTTTTTAGCTTTCCGGCCTCAATATCGGTGTGCTTGGTGCGCATTAGAGCTTGCATATTAATAAGATGCATGAAAACTGTGTTCACCTTCAAGGTTTCGTCCAAATGATTGACCTTAAAGAACTACTCATGTGAACAGAAAGTTTGTACTTCTTTAACATCAGATCACGGGGGCACTGTAGTCCATTGGCTCGGGCGTTAGTATGTTGGCGCACCAATGCCTTGAGATACTTTCCTTACAGCGCCCTTCATAGTCTACGTACATTTCCAGGCTTCATCGCCTGGTTGTAGACGAAGTTCACTTTCTCCTGTTGAGCATCTTTCTTTGACTTCAGTACTTGGATCTCATCTTCCAAGCTATCCATAATTTTGGCTAGCTCGATGAGAATGTTTTCGAGTTGAGCCCCCTGTTCGGGAATTTCCTTCTAGTCATGCTAGTCTTATCTTTTATTGTCACGCGACTCATTTTCTCGATTTCGAGAAACCAGGTGTTGTGTGAACCTGGATCTGAAACCAACTGTCCGGTCTTAGCGTTTTGACGCTGTGGCGTGCGACGTGCTTATAAGTTAAGACGGCAAAGCACAACCTTCTTCTTGCGAAAAAGGGCCTTCACAACACATAACAAGTTAGGGGATCTCTTTGGAAGGTTGTTCGAGCGCTTTGGATGGCCGACTATGTTAAAATGTGCACAAGCGGGATCGAATTCAGGGAATCTGGTTTTGACTTTGGGATTGGAATGCTAAACGTAACCCAAGCAATACCTCTAAAGGCATAAAAAGAATTAAATCATTAGCAAGGGTTGGAGGAATGCTTGTGTTAACATACTCATCTCATATATCATTCCCCTAAAGAGGTTAATTAAATAAATACATTTTCCATAAGGAGACACCCAAAGAGGACATAGACGTACTATCGTAGGACCTTTCTATGGCGCTTGTGGGGGATGCACAGGAAGCGTCGCCGACAAGGGAGACTCTAGAACTTCGAAAAAACATAAAAAAGGTTGGGACCTAACTGAATCGTGTAAAGACTATGATATCTAAGCTTAACTTCGTGTAACAAACTGCACATCGACATAGTAGCCTGGCTTGTAATAACTGTCCATCCTTGAGAAAACTCAACTCTCCATCCATAAATACCTAGATGAAGAATGCATAATCACTCTTGCAGCAAGGTTGTCTCGTTGAAAGGTTGATCTCTATGTACCAAGGGGCCCCACTCAGGGTAAGTTATAGTCTAAAAGACTTTTCTTCAGGTGTTATGTGTTTGTTTTAGTATACTTCCAGCTGTTTGTTCAGATATTACTTCACTTTTATTTGTAAGTGTGTTGTTATTTTAAGTACTGTATTATTGTACTTTTCTAGTATTTAGGCATTCACAATAGTTCAAATCTCTAAGAGGTATGAACTCTTGCAAATCAATCTTGACAAACCCTCCTATAACAAATCCATCATCAACAATAGTTCAAACTTTAGGGGTTTGTTTGTGGGACCATTATATATCCATATTTTATAGAAAGAGAAAGAAAAAATAAAAGTAAACAACAACTTTACCTATTTTCATTTTATTTCTCTTTTTATTTTACACCCCATACCCCACCTAAATTTCACCTTACCATACAAACCCTCTCAACATTCAAACCCCACAACTTTCCCAACAATAAGGGGTTTGTCATTCAAACTTACACATCACTACAAACCCCACGACCCCTTATTGTGAATGCTCTAGGAGTAACTATGTTTTGAGCTTTAAAAAAAGGGTCTCATGTTTGGAGCAATATAGGGAAAGGTTTGAACATCGTAGCTTCAAATTATACTTGACAAGAGGGAAACAGTCATGATATCTCTATATGAAAGGATAATTGTGAAGTGGATTTATAAGGAGATGCTCACAAATCTCTGCATACCACGAATAAAGCATGAATTGTTGATATTCCCAAAAGGATGAGAAAAAACGAACGAAATAACTTCAAACCCCAGACCAACCACAAATTTGAAGGATCTTAACTCATAAGGTGGACCAGTTGCTAAAGGAAACACGACAATATAGCTAATCAAAAGAATTTCGGACCAATCACAAAACTCACGAGGTTTCTCTTAATTAACAAAGATGAATTTTTGACAAGAATAAATTGATTTTCATTTATGCCTTTCGGTCATCTATATAGAAAAATAATATCAAAAACTAACTAAGATATTTTAGGAAAGATATAAATCTTATCCAGAAATATCCAACTAATTATATCCTAATGATATCCTAATTATATCTAACTAATAATATCTAAAACTAACTAAAATATTTTAGGAAGGATATAAATCTTATCCTGAAAATATCCAACTAATTTTTATCCTAATAATATCCTGATTATATCTAACTAAATAATATCTTAACTAATTAGAAATAATTCCTAACAAATATTCGACAATAATAAATAAATAAAGCTAATAATAATGATCTAATCCCTATCTAGATACATTCTCCCTTTTTTGAAACAAAACTTGTCCCAAGTTTTGGTGTAGCGAGCAATGCAACATCCATATGCGACACTCCAAAGTAGTGTGAAGTGAAATTTAGGTTCTCGAACATGTGCTTCTACAATATTATCTATGGCGGAGTGTAGTTGTCAAGTGGAGACTTTCAGATATAAGTCACGAACCATCTTGCTTCTCTTTTAAAGATTTTTTCCATTTTCAAAGACTCAAATTCGTAGATCCACCTTTCGTGCGAAAGAATAGAATATTGTTTTGTAGTAGGTTCTTCCATTCGGTTTTGACTGTAGTGATGATGGTACTAACCTTTTCTTTCATGTTCCAACAATTATGAATGATCGTTTCTCCTTGTACAGCTCATTATGTCACCAAGACTCAAACATATATCACTTGTAGAATCCAAAGTTTCAACCTTACTCTTATCTTGGGCATTTTCTAGATCAACACATGTAATATCTTGTATTTCCCCTCGACTATGAATGATGGAACATTGTTTTCTTCTATTCCTAGCATAAGGTAAATTCTTAGGATCTAAAGGATCTTAACTCCACAAGAGCACCAGCACCAATGTAGTTAATCAAACGCACAGAAATAATTCTTAGGATCTAAAGGTCTTAACTCACAAAGAGCACCAAGCACCGATGTAGTTAATCAAGTCAAACCTAGAAAAAATTAACAGATTCACAAGGTTTTCTCTTAATTAACAAAGATGATTTTTTGACGAAGAATAAAATAATTTTCATTTATGCCTTTCGGTCACTATATATAGAACAAAATATAATATCTAAAACTAACTAAGATATTTTAGGAAAGATATAAATCTTATCCAGAAAATATCCAACTAATTATATCCTATAATATCCTAATTATATTAACTAAATAATATCTAAAACTAACGAATGATATTAACTAAATAATATCTAAAACTAACGAATATATTTTAGGAAAGATATAAATCTTATGTAGAAAATATCCAACTAATTTTATCCTAATAATATCCTAATTATATCTAACTCAATAATATCTTAACTAATTAGAATAATATCCTAACAAATATTCGACAATAATAATAAAATAAAGCTAATAATAATGATCTAATCCTATGCAGATCAAATTGGATAGGTGAGAGTTCTGCTCATGAATTATTACAAGGTCTCTTCACTTATGAGGAAAGTATCAGCTCCATACAAGTACATCTTTGAAGGAGAAGTGACCTTTCGATTGATGTTCCTCCTCATATACTTGAGCACATCAACTGTATTAGTTTAACCTGAATTATTTAGGGAATATATTCCTTGAATATTCAGTCTTCCATGCTGCCCAAGGTCAGCCCCATTTCGTGCCTAAAGTTAATGCAAGCAACTCCAACAATTCAGAATGCACAATCAGCGCATTAAATGAAGCCCAAAATCAGTTTAATGAAGCCGACTTTTGCAAGGAACTTGAAGGGACTTTACTTGATGTCAAGGCTGCATTAATTGAGGAATCAAAAGTCACACCACCTTTGAATATTTCAGATTTTCGTTGCTCCAAAAATCAGTCCACATTCAGCTAGAAACAAGAGCCTTGGACAGCAAGCATTTGGGAAAAATCATGAGTTGCATCTTTTCAAATTTTCTGATTTTTTATTTTCTTTCTTTGTAATTATTTCTTGAAACTTCTAGGCTGTAACCACGGCTATATAAAGCCTTATCCTATGAAATAAAAACTCAGTTTTGGTGATTATATATTTGTGCAGGCTGTGTGCTTGTGTTCTTGGATGGATTTCCAAGTTTGGTCCCTTGGGAGACGTGTGTTCCTTTCCCTTGCTTAAGCATCTAGTGAAGGCTAGCTGGTTGCTTTGTGATCTTGGGAGCCCTTTGCATCCTAGTTGTGGATTCAACGAGGGATCAAAGGACTAGCCTTAATCTGTTTTTGTTCTTTTCGTCTTACAATTTCAAATTCAAAAATCTGCACTCAAAATTCCAGAAAAATCAGATTGTATTCTCCTAGTGTTACTACGAGGACACAACACTAGGTAACCTAAAGGTCGAACCTATGTTTGCCAAGGGTAAGGTCGATCCTAATGTGAGTCTAACGTCTAAGYTCAACATCGATGGTCGAAGTTTATGCCTACCCTAGTGGTCAAGGGTCAAGACCTAAGGTCAGAGTCTATGCCTACTCTAATGGTCAAGGGTCAAGACCTACGGTCAAAGTCTATGTGGACCAAGGTCGAAAGTTTGAAGGACAAAGTCAAAGTCCTAGTGAACTATGGTCACAGACTAAGATAGAGGTCAACTAAAGTCACTATGGGCTATGAAATGCATGATGTGAACTAAAAGATGACCATGGGCTACATGAATGTGATTATGAACATGTGTTAAGGTCAAGAACTATACAATGGRTAGGGCCCATACAATGACATGACAACAAGTTAACTAGGTCGGGTCGGTCAAAGAGGATACCATGCCTAAGAGTAGAGCTGGCTCTAATTTCACAACTTTCACGGTAAGTGATGTATGGCCGAGTTACCCCTTATGTGCACGCATCCTGTAACACGTGCACACACGGCATGGGTGGAATAGGACTTGCCTTAGCCATGRGATCCATTAACCACATGCAACCAAGTTAGTATCCCCCCTAAAGGTGGTCTCAAGCATAGAACATGCTCATATTGAGACCAAGGAGCCTAAGGCGTGACCCTATGCGTAGGGTCACATGCAATATGTAAAAATCCAATAATCGTGATGATGGAATTACGAGACTTTCAAGTCTGTCCACTTCACCTAACGGTAATTATCCCCAGTGAAGTCGCGAAATTGTAGGCCGTGGGCCCCCGCAGGGCTTGGGCCTACCTCGAATGTGTGTGGTTGTGTTGTGGGCTTGAGCCATAGAACCCATACGTGAGTGCGTTGGGGGAGTGCTGTCGAGTAAGGGGATCGCCACCATGCCTATAAAGGTTAATCACGGACGCCCGAAACGTTGGTGCCAAAACAATGGCCCCATGGTCTGATCCAGTAACCAGTTCGTGGGTTCGGGGACATGGTACGGATCGAATCTTTGACCCAATCCGCCCGCATGTAGCGGCCCCTACTCGGTCTCATTGTAATTCCATTCAAACACGATTATTGGATGCACGCAACTTAGCATTCAAGCCTTATTAGCGCACTAATCCTAAAGGTTACTAGGTGGGTTACTATTATACAAACAATGACTTCTACAATGGAGTAAGACGATCACTTTGTTGTTAGTCAATATTACAAGGAGCCTAGAAACCGGTTGTCCATAATTATCTGACTTTAATGTGATTCACGTAATTCCGGTCTTTATTTGGCAAAATACACAAGTGAGACAAAATATATATGCAATATACATATATGCGCCATCCTTACCTTGTTGTGCTGCAATCAAATAATCGTTAGTTTAAATAGAATAAAAAAGTGCCTCGTTAAGATTGCTATACAAAATGCAAAGAAGACGTTAGTAATGACAAGCGACATTAATGACAATGATAAAATAAGAAGAATAATAAAGTTAATGAAATGGAACACACAAATGCGATAATTAATCCTACATATTTACATGAAGCGATTAAAAGGTGGGTTTTCTACATTTTATTAGTTGAATTGAGCTCGTAATATTTATAATCAGTTAGGAGATAAGCGAAAT
The DNA here is from genome assembly GCA_008642245.1 of Bassia scoparia. Classification (NCBI taxonomy): domain Eukaryota; kingdom Viridiplantae; phylum Streptophyta; class Magnoliopsida; order Caryophyllales; family Amaranthaceae; genus Bassia; species Bassia scoparia. The sequence goes on from SNQN01001053.1 coordinate 86,242, forward strand.
GGATGTTTTGGGTGAGTAATCTCAGAGTTATACCTTAATCTCGCTCGTCGAAATGACTTGAAAGGACGCAAGAACTCGTATTTATATGTATTAATAGTGGAAAAGAGTGTATGAATGAAGAGAGTAAGAGAATACGCAAGTGTATAAGGCTGGTAACGTATGAAGTCTTCCTGTGAAGTGAGGCAAGAGAGTATTTATAGGCAAGGAGACCAAAAACGAGCGTATATACCTCGATGAGGAGCGTAATACGCTTCTCAGATAGAGCGTATATACGCTCGATTATTTCTACCAAAAAATCCGATTCTTCTTGATTCTTCTCGGATTGGATGAAACCTAGACGCCCCCTTTTGCAAGAAATACGGTTCTAGGGGGTTCTAGAACATTCCGAGTATTTTTTTTGGTATTTTTAAAGTATTTTCTGATTTTTTTTTGTATTTTTTGCGTATTTTGATTTTTGTAAATATTGTAAAATTCATAGAAAATTATAGAAAAATCGAGAAAATAATCTAAAAATACTGGTGAACTCAGAAAAATGAGAGGAATGCAATGAAAAGTGGAAATTATGAAGATCACCAATATAAATTATTTTAAAAAATCCTACAACTAAATAGAATATTCTAAAAATAGAAAATGAATAAAAGAAATAAAAGAAAATACTTTTTGCCTCTTATTCGACCTTTGCCTCAAGATTTCAAGCATGACTTCACATATTTCGAGCTTTTTACAAGTTCAACTGTGTCTTTTCAGAGTCAAATCGATCGCGAAACGTGGTATGTTTCATCATTGATTACTCATTTGGGGAGACATACACATTTAGGGGTCTACAGTCCCGGAGTTCAAAACTGAGGGTCGGGGAGGGAGGGCAAGAGAAAAGAGTAATCATAAAGTACATAGCCTCCAAGTCCAAAGCATAAGCTCAAAAGACTGAAGTCTTGAGCAAAACACTAGCCAAGTGGCTAAAATAAAACAAAAATAAGCACACAAAAAGCAAAACAAAAGACACAAMACTACAAACACGCACTAAAAAAAATAAAAGAGAAGAGAAGAGAAAGAGAAAGGCCGAAACCCTCGGGGTGCCTCCCGGAAGCGCTTCTTTAACGTCACTAGCTTGACGTATTCAGCCCATCAAGGGGGGGGGGGGTCAAACACATGAAACTCAAGGACCCTTTGAAAAGCTCGGTCCTCATAGTATATCTTGAGACGATGTCCGTTCACTTTGAATGAGGAGTCACGCTCCCTGTTCCATAGCTCAATCACTCCAAGTGGATGCACTTCTTTAACCTCAAAAGGACCCGACCATCTTGACTTAAGCTTGCCCGAAAACAATCTTAGCCTAGAATTGATAAGAAGGACCTTAGTGCCCGGATGAAACTTCTTTTTGACAATCTTCTTTTCGTGCCACTCTTTCGTCCTTGCTTTATATGTGCTAGCACAATCATAGGCATCTAGGCATAGCTCTTTAAGCTCATGGAGGTCTAAGAGTCTTTTTTCCCCCGCACTAGCCAAAACAAAGTTTATTGCCTTAATTGCCCATTGGGATTTGTGTTCAATCTTGACCGGTAAATGGCACGCCTTGCCATAGACAAGCCTATATGGAGTAGTGCCAATAGGTGTTMTGAAAGCGGTCCTATGTGCCCACAAGTCATCATCCAACTTATCCGACCAATCTTTTCGGTATCTAGAGACCGTCTTTTCGAGAATGCTTTTGATTTGACAATTTGAGACTTCAACTTGGCCACTTGTTTGGGGATGATATGCTAGGCCAACCCTCTTGCTTACCCCATGCTTCTTGAGCAAAGCTTGGAAAGCACCATGAGCAAAATGGGAGCCACCATCACTATAACCGCCCTAGGCACCGCAAACCTTGGGAATATGATCTTTTGGAACATTCTCATGGCCACTTTGTGATCATTAGTTGGTGAAGCAATTGCCTCCACCCACATAGAAACATAATCAACGACCACAAYAATGTATTGATTTCCCCTAGAGGAGGGAAAAGGGCCCATAAAATCAATACCCCAAACYTCAAAGATTTCAAGCTCAAGAATAAAATTTTGGGGCATTTCTTCCCTCTTGGAGATGTTTCCGGCCCTTTGGAACCTATCACAAGTGGTCACATACTTCCAAGCATCATGGAATATGTGAGGCCACAAAAATCCCGAGGCCAATCACTAGGACCCGAGTGACACATTTCAAGTATCCCATTAACCTCTTCCTCGGGGACACATCTCCTAATAAGCTTGTCCACTCCTATTTAGATCAAGATGGGGGCATCCCTAATGTAGTACCTTGCCTCCCTTTGAATTTTCCTCCTCATATTCCTTGAGTACTCCGGAGGAATGATTCCGGTTTCAAGGTAGTTTACAATATCCGCATACCAAGGGAGCTTATCATCTTTAGTGTTCAAGGCGTAGAGCATTTCTCCTTTCAACTTGTCCCCAATTGGGAGATCATCCAAATCAWGATAGGTGATCCGCTACGTGGTTTTCCGCCCCTTTCTTGTCTCGTATCTCAACATCGAATTCTTGTAAGAGCATGACCCAATAGATAAGTCTTGGTTTAGCATCTTTCTTGTTGATCAAATATCGGATAGCGGCATGGTCAGTATACAAAATAGTCTTTGACCCAATCAAGTAGTGTCGGAATTTCTCAAAAGCGTGAACCACCGCCAAGAACTCCTTTTCCGTTGTTGTGTAATTCTTTTGAGCATCGTTCAATGTTTTGGACATGTAATAGATCACGTGTAATTRCTTGTCRTTCCTTTTCCCCAACACCGCTCCGATTACCCCATCGCTAGCATCACACATCAACTCAAATGGTAAAGACCAATCTGGGGCTTGGACTATTGGAGGTGAAATGAGAGCCTTTTTGAGAAGGTTGAAGGCTTGCAAACATTCCTCATCGAATTTAAACTCGGAATCCTTATGAAGGAGAYAATTTAGTGGTTTGGCAATTTGGGAGAAATCCTTGATGAATCTCCAATAAAATCCGGTATGTTAAAGGAATGACCTTATGCCCCTTACATTCATTGGAGGAGGTAATTTTTCAATGACTTCTACCTTGGTCTTATCAACCTCTATCCCATTGTGAGATATTTAATGCCCAAGGATTATCCCTTCCTCCACCATGAAGTGGAATTTCTCCCAATTCAAGACCAAATTAGCCTTTTCACTTCTCTCTAAACATTTTCCCAAGTTCTTCAAGAAATTCTCATAAGAGCTTCCTCCTACCGAGAAATCATCCATGAAGACCTCCATGTCGCCCTCAATCATATCTCCAAATATGCTCATCATGCAACGTTGAAAAGTTCCTGGTGCATTACAAAGACCAAAAGGCATACGTCTATAGGAAAATGTCCCACAAGGACATGTAAATGTAGTCTTTTCTTGGTCACTCGGTTTGATGGGAATTTGAAAGAATCCCGAGTAACCATCCACGAAACAATATTACCTATGTTTGGTTAGTCTCTCAAGCATTTGATCAATAAAGGGGTGAGCAAAATGGTCCTTTTTGGTGGAGGCATTCAATTTTCGATAATCAATGAACATCCTCCACTACGAAACAACCCTAGTTGAGACAAGTTCACTTCTTTCATTCTCAACTACGGTCATTTCTCCCTTTTTAGGGACCACATGGACCGGGGCTACGCACTTTGAGTTTGAAATTGGGTAGATAACCCCGGCCTCAAGCAACTTGAGTATTTCTTTCTTAACAACTTCTACCATTCAAGGGTTCAACTTGCGTTGCCTTTCAATGGAAGGTTTTGCTCCTTCCTTCAAATCAATGTTGTGCATGCATAAGGTGGGGCTTATTCCCTAGAGATCCTCAGTTGTATAACCAATAACCCCCTTATGCTTGCGCAACACATCAAGGAGAGAAGTGACTTGCTTGTCACTCAATGAAGCATTATCAATAACCGGATAGGTCTCATCCGGACCTAAAAATGAATACCTCAAAGTGGAGGGAAGCGGTTTCATCTCCACTTTTGGAGCCTCTTTCACCTTGTCTTTCAATYACTCCATAGCCGCCTCCCTTGCCAAATTGTCTTGCATTAACTCCCCATKTTTTTCCTCAAGCTCCTTACTTTTCTCATCGAGGACCTTTTCAATGGCCTCCATCTCCGTTGAGTGATCACCAATCTTAGGTTTGTTCAACAAAACATCTTCAAGAGCATTGTTAGTACATAGTAGTTCATTTTGCATATCGCTAACAATGTTATCAATGGTGTCAATCCGTAGCAAATCATCATTCACATGATTGGAAGGATATTTCATAAATTTGTTTAGGTCAAGAGTGATTTTGTCCTTACCAATCTTGAAAGATATCCTTCCATTCTTCACATCAATGCATGCCTRGGCCGTGGCCAAGAATGGTCGTCCCAAAATAATAGGAGTGTTCTCATCCTTTACAATTTCGAACACTTTAAAATCAATGGGGAATAAATGCTTCCCCACCCTTAATGGCACATCCATGATCTTACCTCTAGGGAAACGAATAGACCTATCTGCCAATTGGAGAGTGATGCAAGCCGAGACCAAATCTCCAAAATGTAACCTCTGCAAAGTGGACATTGTTAATTGAACAAGGTCTAGAAAAGCTACCCGGATCCTCCAAATTAGGAGGGATGGTCCTTTGGATGACTGTACTACAATGCTCCGATAAGGTCTCGGTTTCAATCACATCACATGACCTTTTTCCATTTAGAATTTCCTTGAGAAACTTAGAATATGCAGGCATTTGTTGTATTGCCTCCGTAAAAGGAATAGTCATGTGGACTTGTTTAAGCATCTCAAGGAACTTACTAAATTGCAAATCAATCTTATTCCTAGTCAATTTTTGGGGGTAGGGGAGTTTAGGCTCATCCTCAATCAAACTCGGGGTTTCATCCTTCTCTTTCCCCTTACTCTCAATCACTTTCTCCTTCTCTTTTTCTATGGCCCCAATAGATCCGTTTGGCTCATTGCTCGTATTCTTCCCTTGATCCTTAATCACAATTTAGGGTTCACTTATCTCATCATCATCGTCCTTAAAGCCGGTGGTTTTCCCACACCTAGTTGTGACCGCATTCATTTCCCTAGGTTTCAAACCTTGGCTAGGGAAAGTGGGTTGAAAAGATTGCCCCTCATAGGCTTGAGGAATTTGAGAAAATTGGTTTTCAAGCATTTTCAATTGAATTCTTAGCTCCTCAGTCTACGACTTGAGGGTGAAAGGGGGGTCTTGACTCCAAGAAGGGTTATTAGTGAAATTGGGGGTTTATGTGGTTATAAGGTTGGTTAAAAGTGTTTGGGTTTATCCCTCTTCGCCTTTGAAATCCCGGTGGGGGAATCCTATTGGCTACTTGAGGAATTCCAYGCCCATTTTGAAAATTTCTTTTGCCCCCTCCATTCCTTGGGTAGCTAGAATTCATATTTCGGGGCCCATTGCTACTTTGACCTCCCAAAGCACGATTTTGGTTAGCAAAACCTTGGTTTAAGCTTTGCTTTTGATATCCAAAATTTTCTTGAGCTAGTTGTCTTTGGTTCCCATAACCATATGGATCAYCATTAGAGCCAATATCATACATCATAAAATTACCTTGGTCATAGGAGCCAARACCACTAGCTTGGGGGTCATAGTAATAAACATTGGGAGGATTTCCCATTTCAACATAATTTGGATCATAGCCATTACTTGGCCAAGCACCAAATCCATGCATCGAATTGCAATGCTTAAAGCCCTAACCATTGTTCATATCTTCAACATAAGAAGCATTACCATTATAGCAACCATAGACATCATGATCAAAAGACCCACAATTCTTACAAGAAATAGCATCATTAAGCATATTACAAAAATATGGTTAAGGATTACCTCCCGTGGCTTGAATGCGTTGAGGGGCTTGGGAGGAGGAGATTCCCTCCTTCCCAAGCCTCTTCGCCCTCAACGATTGACTTAATGCCTTCCAAGAGCTTTTCCACAACCTCTCCATTTTCCAATGCATTGATCCTTTCTTTACTTGTTTCACTTTCTTGCCAAGTTACTAGGTTGTCGATCACATCCTCAATTATACCTTCAATTTCATCCTCATTTTGATTCATATTTGGACCTCCCGCTCCAACGTCCAAACTCATTTTTGAAGCATTGGTTATACCCATATAGAATGTTTCATTTGGGGATCCCATGATGAGGGCACTCCCTTTGGTACTTTTGGAAATGCTCCCAAGCTTTCCCTAACGTCTCGCCTCCCATTTGTTTGAAACCTTGGATTTTAGCTCGACGGTTCTTTTATGAGGGAAAAACTTTTGTAGGAAAGCTTTCGTTGTTTCCTCCCAAGTTGTCAACGAGTTGGGTTTCACTTCCTTCTCAAGCAAATCCATGGCCCTTCCGGCTAAGGAAAACTCAAATAACTTAAGCCTCATGTACTCTTGAGCTCCCCCACTCACCTTAATCGTGTCACAATATCGCTCAAAATCCTTCAAGTCGTTATTGAGGTTATCATCCTTCAATCCATAAAAGGGCTTGGACTCGATCAACTTGATCAAGTTGGCRCGGATTTCAAAGGTTCCTTCTATTGAGGATAGTCTTATTGCCCTTGTCGAAGTAAACGAGCCCGAAGCTCCCATTTCTCTGAAAGACTTAGCCATTGAAAACCAACTTTCTAAACTCTCTTGCTTAGGAACAAACAATGCAAATTGTCCAAGAGTAAACAATAAAATAAAAAGTGTACTTCAAGTGAGGTACGAAAATCTTTTTGGTTTTTTTTTCAGAAAAAGCAAACAATAACCAAGCTAACTTGTAAAGACTTAAACACCTCGCCTCCCCAACAACAGTGCCAATTTTGATGGGCTCCGGCTAGGGTCGTTGAGTGAAAACCGAACCGGACACTCTCAAAATATAATTTATAATCCGATACCACTAACTATACTAAAGTACAGTAGTAAGTAAGGGGTCGATCCAKTGGGAAGGTAACAAAAAGTGTCTAAATCTTAACTACACTAGCGTGGCAAGTAAACATTTTTTGAAAGAGGGAAATTGATTTAAGACTAGCTAATGCAAACTCTTGAAATAAGCTTTGGGAAATCAAATACTCTAAACACCTAGGAGTAACTAGTGTCACCTTCTATAGTTAAGGAAAATGCCAATCATGGTTTGGAAATATGATTAATATCATCTCCCAGGTCAATTAACCCTCTCAATCCAAGTTCAAACCAAAGTTCCCTCAAGCTCTTACTAGAATTGAGCAATAAAGAATCAAACTAATGCCCAAGTCAATCCTCACAATCCCTTGCAAAGGGTTGAATCAAGCACCTCTCACCCCACAAACAATGGGTGGCCAAATCCAAAGCAATAAGGTTAAAATCATAAATCAAGGCATAAATGGTGATTGGAGAGAACAAATTTTATCATCTTGGCATTGTAAAGATTATAGAAGGGATAACTAGCTCTCCTAAGCTACTACACTACTCACACAACATGATTACAACTTGAATAGCAAGAAAAGCAAAGGAAAAACATGAACAAGAAGCCATTAAAGCAAGGAATTACAACAACAAAAGGACATCAAAGAAAACTACTCAAAGCTACTCCAAAATAAGCAAAAATGTAACCAAAACCTTCACAAACACGAGGGGAAACAAACAAGAAGCAAAAGAATTCAAAAGCACAAGTATCAACAATACCCACAAAAGTTGCAAAAACGAAAATCAAACAAATCTATAAGCAAACAACAATAAAACTGAAATCTAAGTAAAGAAATGGAATTACCTCGAAATTTTAGATCAAAAGCATATAAGAATTGTAAGATTTGAGCAAGAAATGAAGAAACTAGGGCAAAATGAAGAACTTGAAGCTACTCTCTAATGGTGGATTGAAGGAAAAAGAAGAAGATGAAAAGAAATCTAAATTCTACTCTCTATTCTATGCTATGTTCTAATTGTTATTTTTGTTTCTCTCTCCTAAAACTATATATACAAAGCCCAAAATACAAGCTCATATAATTACAAGTTTGCCATTACTAATTTACACATGTGCTCAAAAGCTTCCCCGCTAATGCAACTCCAAGCAAGCAAAAGTCAACGTACAAGAGGTGACACGTGACGCGCGTGCGAAAGTGGACGCGCGTGCAGGCAAGAAAGTTGGCGCTGACGCACCCTAAAATGCTTTTGGAAAAGCTGCAGGTGCGGGCAAGGGGGGCGCGTGCGGATGCGCGTGCGAGCCCAGGAGGCGCGTGCAGGAGCACGGGCAGGCAAGGCATGCGCGTGCYCACCTAATATGATTCTGGAAGTGAAGGGTGGCTGTGTAGGCGCAAACGAGACGCGTGGGCAGAGGCGCGTGCGATCTTGGGATGTGCGTGGAGACACAAGTGCAAACCACAAGAGGCGCGGCCGCGCCTAAAAGCATTTGGGAAGTGGGGGGCACTCCTGCAGGCGCGTGCAGTCACGCGCGGGCAAAATGYGGACGCGCGTGCAAGATACTAGCTGAACTACTCAACTTCGAACGACCATAACTTCTTGCTCGGTGATCGGATTACAGCTTGTCATATACCGTTGGAAAGATCTCGCAGTCTACTTTTCATTGAAAAACGTCTCACCATAATATTAAAAGTATACTAAAGATATGGCTCGAAGAAGATGTTAGAGCAAACGTTCAAGTGCCTTAAGGCTCAACCAAAGCAACCACAAGCAAACCAACAAGTTGTAAAGCTTAAAACCAACATGTGAACATCTAGGCAACTTTAAAAATACTCACAAATCTTGTAAWTGAGTGTACAAAGATAGAAAAGGAGAGAAAACTAAAGAAAAACCACTAAAAACCAACAAAGCTTTGCAAAACTAAACAAAGTGGAAATCTAACCAAAAGGTTAGTCAATTGATATCGAAAACACACATAATGGCCAAAATAAGGAAGAAATAAGTGCCTAAATGTGACCATTTTTGGCACTTATCAAGGAGCCGCTTAAACCTTCCTTCCCTAGAAATAGGGGCAGACAAAGCGAGAGAGAGAGAGAGATTTTCGCTCTGCCTTCTCTTTAAAATTTTAACTGCTTTCGCACTTCTCTCTCTACCTTCTCATTTCAGTCAAGTTCAAAGACAATTCGTGGTCGCACTTTCACCAGTTGACTTAGTACGCTTCGCACCTTCGCAGTTTTTCAACTTCGCAGTTCTACTCATATTCGGGTATTGATCGCACTTTACTTTCCTCGCACCTTATTCTTTATTCCTTTTATTAAAAGTAATAAATATGAGTAATGCGAGTTCGACAGACCCTTCGCCKATTAAGCATAGAGTTGGGGGCTTCGAAGAGCCTAGGCATACTTCGCCTAGTTTGATTTGTGTCGAATGCTCTTCGGCCCTTCACCCTTTTTCTGCCTTTTCCATAAACCTTCATCCCATCCCTGATATTCTGCCTGTATAGGATTTAAATATGCCTCGCATAAAGCACGTAGKCAAAAGGGACCACAAAGACCAAATTTATGAGGATGTGGATGGAAGTAAACTTCCCAACACCTCGGGGTGAAGTGTAGTGAATGTRAGGGATGAGAACTTTGACGCGGCCCTCGATGCAGAAATCAAAGCAGAATTCGGCGACGACGTGGATGACATGTTTCCAGCTCTTGTCTTCGAAGACACCCAAGATAAAAACGAAGACAGTGAGTCCAGCAGTGACGAGGATGAGGACAAGCCAAGTCCTGTATTTGTTAGAGTGCGAAAGAATTAGGTCCTCGCACATCGAACCTGTAGATACCTACATATTTCCCTAGCCACAATACGACGATGATAAGACACCCTTGGAACACACGAGCCTGAATTCAAAGAGAGCTACGGCCCTAACAGACCCTAAAAAGGCAATTTTTTTAAGCATTTTTGGCAATTTTTAGAATTTTCTCTTCAATTTATTAATTTTGCGATAATTAATTAATTTATGAAAACAATTCTAAAATTAACGAAATTTTAACACAAAGCACTATTTTTTAGAAGGAATTTTATGAATATTTCCATAATTTTGGAGTATGGAAAATAGTTATGAATTTCCTAAGAAAAAATGCACAGTCCAAGCGAAAGCAGCTCGTTCTGGGAGCTTTGGGACCGCACCCGAGCATGGGGCCTGCTGGATTGCTCTACAAGATAGCCTAGGTTCATCCCTGGTTTGTCTTGCACAAGGGCAACTTCAACGTGAAAAAAAATAATTTTCTACCAAAATTAACACCAAAGGCAAATAAGGTAAGCCGAGCAAAAAGGGGGAGCCAAGAAGGGCAAATTACCACCCAGGTCTTTGGCCTTCTGGGCGTAATTGCGCCATAGGACCCCCAATTTTCTTCGCTTTTTTAGCTCGTGCTCTATAAATACAAGAACCCCAGCCTTCATTTGAAGAATGACACACTTCATAACCCATCACTTTCCCGATTCTCTCCTCCTCTCTCAAATACTTCTTGCCTTTGCATTCAAATTCACAAATTCTTTTGCAATTGTTTTACACATCAAATACAATCTAAAGGTCCCTTTCAAAGGTTCTTTAAGGGWTCTTAGGGGTTCTTCAAAGGCTACAAGGGTTGTTAAGGGTCCAAAGCATCGTTCTCGATCGAAAGCGCCGTGTTGTAATGTAAGTTTGAGACCAATGTCTCAATTTCTTAACACCCTTTTGCATGCTTGTTAGAAATTTGACTTTCTATGTTATTGGCATGTAATATTGATTAACAAAAAAGATAGTTGCAGAGATGGTCAGCTGTATGACTCAAGAGTACAATGAGAGCCTTCTAGGCTATGCGGAAGGTTCCWACGAAAGGGCTATGAGTGGACTCGCCAATGTAAGTTTCCTTTCTTTTATCAGAATTTTTMCCATGTTCCTTTGTTCCACTAATCTTATGTTATTTTGTCTTCGCACTTCCTATCTGTCTCTTTTATAGGTTATTTTGTCTTCGCAGCAAATCGCGAGGCTAAGCACAAGGAGCTGCTATATCAAGATGCCGTAGAGTATCTCCACTAGTAGACCCCTGCGATCTAGCATAGGTGGTCAATGCGAAGGCCACTGACACGTTAAGCAATGCTCTCAATGCGGTGCAACACGCCTACCATTTTTCTCTWGTAGCCTATAATAAACACCTCAATGACTARGAGAATCTGATGCACATAGTCAGCGAGTCTGCGAGGAAGGAAGAGGAGCGAGTGAACCTCCTTTCTTGTTAAAGTTCCCACTATTACCCTTAGATTTTTGGGCTTGAACATCTTCTTCAACGATGAGCCCAACCTTGTAGTCTAGCAAATGATTCAATGGCTTGGAATTTGAGTGGCTCTTGATACTTGATCTAAAGCTTCTTGATGACCATTCGAACTAGTTCTTCTTCATTAACCAGTTAGTCATCTGAGCAGCCTTCTCTCTCCACCAATTAAGGAAAGTAGTAAAATCTTCTTTCTCTCCTTGCTTGGTGGCGTCTAGTTCACGGAGTCCAACAAGGTGCTYGGCATTATACCTGTARTGCTTTAGGAATTCTTGTTTGAGGTATTCCCAGTCATCGAGCTTACTTTGATCTAGAGTCTTGAACCACCTAGATGGATGGGTGTCTTAAGTAACAGGAAACACCGAAGTGAACAACTCTTACCCATTCCTATTAGGGCCATTGCGATGTTGAAAGTGTGAAGATGATCTTTTGGGTCTTCAGTCCCTTTGKATTTCYYTAAATCAGTGATGATAAACTTCTTAGGAAGTTGACCCTTAATCTCATAAGCAGCAACACGAGGCCCATGGATTGAATTCACGGACATTTTCTTGACCAACTCTTCTAGATGTTCAATGCTTTT
>SNQN01001053.1:98040-108595 GCA_008642245.1 Bassia scoparia
GAGAGAGATAATCTGGGCTATTGGACTATTGGAGTGAAATGAGAGCCTTTTTGAGAAGGTTGAAGGCTTGCAAACATGCTCATCCGAATTTAAACTGCGGGAATCCTTCATGAAGGAGAAAATTTAGTGGTTTGGCAATTTGGGAGAAATCCTTGATGAATCTCGAATAAATCCGGTATGTTAAAGGAGCCTTATGCCCTTACATTCATTGGAGGAGGTAATTTTTAATGGATTCTACCTTGGTCTTATCAACCTCTATCCCATTGTGAGATATTTAATGCCCAAGGATTATCCTTCCTCCACCCATGAAGTGGAATTTCTCCAATTCAAGACAAACAATTAGCCTTTTCACTTCTCTAAACATTTTCCCAAGTTTTTTCAAGAAATTCTCATAAGAGCTTCCTCCTACCGAGAAATCTCCATGAAGACCTCCATGTCGCCCTCAATCATATCTCCAAATATGCTCATCATGCAACGTTGAAAAGTTTCCTGGTGGATTACAAACCAAAAGGCATACGCTCTATAGGAAAATGTCACAAGGACATGTAAATGTAGTCTTTTCTTGGTCACTCGGTTGATGGGAATTTGAAAGAATCCGAGTAACCATCCACGAACAATATTACCTATGTTGGTTAGTCTCTCAAGCATATTGATCAATAAAGGGGTGAGCAAAATGGTCCTTTTTGGTGGAGGCATTAATTTCGATAATCAATGAACATCTCCACTACGAAAACAACCCTAGTTGAGACAAGTTCACTTCTTTCATTCTACTACGGTCATTTTCCTTTTTAGGGACCACATGGACCGGGGTACGCACTTTGAGTTGAAATTGGGTAGATAACCCCGGCCTCAAGCAACTTGAGTATTTCTTTCTTAACAACTTCTACATTCAAAGGGTTCAACTTGCGTTGGCTTTCAATGGAAGTTTTGGTCCTTCTTCAAAATAATGTTGTGCATGCATAAGGTGGGGCTTATTCCTAGAGATCCTCAGTTGTATAACGCAATAACCCCCTTATGCTTGCGCAACACATCAAGGAGAGAAGTGATTGCTTGTCACTGCAATGAAGCCTTAAATAACCGGATAGGTCTCATCCGGACTAAAAATGAATACCTCAAAGTGGAGGGAAGCGGTTTTCATCTCCACTTTGGAGCCTCTTCACCTTGTCTTTCATAACTCATAGCCGCCTCCTTGCCAAATTGTCTTGCATTAACTCCCCATCTTTTTCCTCAAGCTCCTTACTTTTCTCATCGAGGACCTTTCAATGGCTCCATCTCCGTTGAGTGATAGCCAATCTTAGGTTTGTAACAAGACATCTTCAAGAGCATTGTTAGTACATAGTAGTTCATTTTGCATATCGCTAACAATGTTATCAATGGGGTCAATCCGTAGCAATCATCATTCACATGATTGGAAGGATATTTCATAAATTTGTTTGGTCAAGAGTGTTTTGTCCTTACCAATCTTGAAAGATATCCTTTCCATTCTTCACATCAATGCATGCCTTGGCGTGGCCAAGAATGGTCGTCCCAAAATAATAGGAGTGTTCTCATCCTTTACAATTTCGAACACTTTAAAATCAATGGGGAATAAATGTTTCCACCCTAATGGCACATCCATGATCTTACCTCTAGGGAAACGAATAGACTATTGCCAATTGGAGAGTGATGCAAGCCGAGACCAAATCTGCCAAAATGTAACTCTGCAAAGTGGAATTGTTAATTGAACAAGGTCTAGAAAAGCTGACCGGATCCTCCAAATTAGGAGGGATGTCCTTTGGATGACTGTACTACAATGCTCGGATAAGGCTCGGTTTCAATCACATCACTGAACGACTTTTTCCATTTAGAATGTCCTTGAGAAACTTAGAATATGCAGGGATTTGTTGTATTGCCTCCGTAAAAAATAGTCATGTGGACTTGTTTAAGCATTCTCAAGGAAGGAACTAAATTGCAAATCAAGTCTTATTCTAGTCTTTTTGGGGGAGGGGAGTTTAGGCTCATCCTCAATCAAACTCGGGGTTTCATCCTTCTCTTCCCTTACTCTCAATCACTTTTCTCTTCTCTTTTTCTTATGGCCCAATAGATCGTTTGGCTCATTGCTCGTATTCTTCCCTTGATCCTTAATCACAATTTAGGGTTTTTATCTCATCATCATCGTTTAAGCGGTGGTTTTCCACACTAGTTGTGACCAGCATTCATTTCCCTAGGTTTCAAAACCTTGGCTAGGGAAAGTGGGTTGAAAAGATTGCCTGTCATAGGCTTGAGGAATTTGAGAAAATTGGTTTTCAAGCATTTTAATTGAATTCTTAGCTCTCAGTCTACGACTTGAGGGGTGAAAGGGGGGTCTTGACTCCAAGGGGTTATTAGTGAAATTGGGGTTTATGTGGTTATAAGGTTGGTTAAAAGTGTTTGGGTTTACCCTCTTGCCTTTGAAATCCCAGCGGGGGGAATCCTATTGGTACTTGAGGAATTCCAAGCCCATTTGAAAATTTTTTGGCCCTCCATTCATTGGGTAGCTAGAATTCATATTTCGGGGCCTTGCTACTTTGACCTCAAAGCACGATTTTGGTTAGCAAAACCTTGGTTTAAGCTTTGCTTTTGATATCAAAATTTTCTTGAGCTAGTTGTCTTGGTTCCCATAACCATATGGATCAGCATTAGAGCCATATCATACATCATAAAATTACCTTGGTCAATAGGAGCCAACACCACTAGCTTGGGGGTCATAGTATAAACATGGGAGGATTTTCCATTTCAACATAATTTGGATCATAGCATACTTGCCAAGCAACCAAATCCATGCATCGAATTGAATCGCTTAAAGCCCTAACCATGTTCATATCTTCACATAAGAAGCGATTACCATTATAGACCATAGACATCAATGATCAAAGACCCACAATTTTACAAGAAATAGCATCATTAAGCAATATTACAAAATATGGTTAAGGATTACCTCCGTGGCTTGAATGCGTTGAGGGGCTTGGGAGGAGGAGATTCCCTCCTTCCCAAAGCCTCTCTCAACGATTGACTTAATGCCTTCAAGAGCTTTTCCACAACCTCTCCATTTTCCAATGCATTGATCTTTCTTTATGTTTCACTTTCTTGCCAAGTTACTAGGTTTGTCGGATCACATCCTCAATTATACCTTCAATTTCATCGTCATTTTGATTCATATTGACCTCCCGCTCCAACGTCCAAACTCATTTTTGAAGCATTGGTTATACCATTAGAATGTTTCATTTGGGGATCCCATGATGAGGGCACTCCCTTTGGTACTTTTGGAATGCTCCCAAGCTTTCCTAACGTCTCGTCCATTTGTTTGAAACCTTGGATTTTAGCCTCGACGGTTCTTTTATAGGGAAAAATCTTTGTAGGAAAGCTTTCGTTGTTTCCTCAAGTTGTCAACGAGTTGGGTTTCACTTCCTTCTTCAAGCAAATCCATGGCCGTTCCGGCTAAGGAAAACTCAAATAACTTAAGCCTCATGTACTCTTGAGCTCCCCCACTCACCTTAATCGTGTCCAAAATATCGCGTCAAAATCCTTCAAGTCGTTATTGAGGTTATCATCCTTCAATCCATAAAAGGGTTGGAACTTCAACTTGATCAAGTTGGCCCGGATTTCAAAGGTTCCTTCTATTGAGGATAGTCTTATTGCCCTTGTCGAATTAACGAGCCGAAGCTCCATTTCTCTGAAAGCTTAGCATTGAAAACCAACTTTCTAAACTTCTTCTAGGAAACATGGCAAATGTCTCAAGAGTAACAATAAAATAAAAAGTGTACTTCAAGTGAGGTACGAAAATCTTTTTGTTTTTTTTTCAAAAAAGCAAACAATAACCAAGCTAACTTGTTAAAGACTTAAAACCTCGCCTCGCCAACTAACAGTGCAATTTTGATGGGCTCCGCTAGGGTCGTTGAGTGAAAACCGAACCGGACACTCTCAAATATATATTAATAATCGATACCACTAACCTATACTAAAGTAAGTAGTAAGTAAGGGTCGATCCATAGGGAAGGTCAAAAAGTGTCTAAATCTTAACTACACTAGCGGGCAAGTAAACATTTTTTGAAGAGGGAATTGAATTGTAAGACTAGATATGCAAACTCTTGAAATAAGCTTTGGGAATCAAATACTCGTAAAACACCTAGGAGTAACTAGTGTCATTTTATAGTTAAGGAAAATGCAATCATGGTTTGGAAATATGATTAATATCATCTCCAGGTCAATTAACCCCTCTCAATCCAAGTTCAAACCAAAGTTCCCTCAAGCTTTTACAGAATTGAGCAATAAAGAATCAAACCAATGCAGCAATCTACAATCCTTGCAAGGGTTGAATCAAGCACCTCTCACCCCACAAACAATGGGTGGCCAAATCCAAAGCAATAAGGTTAAAATCATAAATCAAGGCATAAATGGTGATTGGAGAGAACAAATTTTATCATCTTGGCATTGTAAGATTATAGAAGGGAATAACTAGCTCTCCTAAGCTACTACACTACTCAGACAACATGATTACAACTTGAATAGCAAGAAAAGCAAAGAAAACATGAACAAGAAGCCTTAAAGCAAGGAATTACAACAAAAAGGACATCAAAGAAAACTACTCAAAGCTACTCCAAAATAAGCAAAAATGTAACCAAAACCTTCACAAAACACGAGGGACAAACAAGAAGCAAAAGAATTCAAAGCAAAGTATAACAACTCCACAAAAGTTGCAAAACGAAAATCAACAATTATAAGCAAACAACAATAAAACTGAAATCTAAGTAAGAGAAATGGAATTACCGTCGAAATTTTAGTCAAAAGCATATAAGAATTGTAAGATTTGAGCAAGAATGAGAAGAAACAGGGCAAAATGAAGAACTTGAAGCTACTCTCTAATGGTGGATTGAAGGAAAAAGAAGAAGATGAAAAGAAATCTAAATTAACTCTCTATTCTATGCTATGTTCTAATTGTTATTTTTGTTTCTCTCTAAACATATATATACAAAGCCCAAAATACAGGCTCATATTTACAAGTTTGCCATTACTATTTACAATGTGCTTCAAAGCTTCCCCCTAATCAACTCAACAAGCAAAAGTCAACGTAACAAGAGGTTACACGTGGACGCGCGTTGGCGAAAGTGGAACGCGCGTGCAGGGCAGAAGTGGCGCGGACGGACCTAAAATGCTTTGGAAAAGCTGCAGGTGCGGCAAGGGGGCGCGTGCGGATGCGCGTGCGACGCCCAGGAGGCGCGTGCAGGAGCACGGGAGCAAGGCATGCGCGCGCGCACTAATATGATTCTTGGAAGTGAAGGGTGTTGTGTAGGCGCAAACGAGACGCGTGGGCAGAGGCGCGTGCGATCTTGGGATGTGCGGAGACACAAGTGCAAACCACAAGAGGCGCGCCGCGCCTAAAAGATTTGGGAAGTGGGGGGCACTCTGCAGGGCGTGCAGTCACGCGCGGGGCAAAATGGGAGCGCGGTGCAAGATACTAGCTGAACTACTCAACTTCGAACGACCATAACTTCTTGCTCGGTGATCGGATTACAGCTTGTCATATACCGTTGGAAAGATCTCGCAGTCTACTTTTCATTGAAAACGTCTAGCCATAATAATTAAAAAGTATACTAAAGATATGGGTCGAAGAAGATGTTAGAGCAAACGTTCAAGTGCCTTAAGGCTCAACCAAAGCAACCACAAGCAAACACAAGTTGTAAAGCTTAAAACAAACATGTGAACATCTAGGAACTTTAAAAATATCTTCACAATATCTTGTTAATTGAGTGTACAAAGATAGAAAAGGAGAGAAAACTAAAGAAAACCACTAAAAACCAACAAAGCTTTGGCAAAACTAAACAAGTGAAATCTAACCAAAAGGTAGTCAATTGATATCGAAAACACACATAATGGCCAAAATAAGGAAGAAATAAGTGCCTAAATGTGACCATTTTTGGCACTTATCAAGGAGCCCGCTTAAACCTTCCTTCCCTTAGAAATAGGGGCAGACAAAGCGAGAGAGAGAGAGAGATTTTCGCTCTGCCTTCTCTTTAAAATTTTAACTGCTTTGCGCACTTCTCTCTCTACCTTCTCATTTCAGTCAAGTTAAGACAATTGTGTGGTGGACTTCACGTTGACTTAGTACGCTTCGCAGCTTCGCAGTTTTTCAACTTCGCAGTTCTACTCATATGCGGGTATTGATCGCACTTTACTTTCCTCGCACCTTATTCTTTATTCCTTTTATTAAAAGTAATAAATATGAGTAATGCGAGTTCGACAGACCCTTCGCCATTAAGCATAGAGTGGGGGTTCGAAGAGCTCGGCATACTTCGCCTAGTTTGATTTTGGTGTCGAATGCTCTTCGGCACCTTCACACCTTTTTCTGCCTTTTCCATAAACCTTCACTCTCCTGATATTTCTGCTGTATAGGATTTAAATATGCCTCGCATAAAGCACGTAGACAAAAGGGACACAAAGACCAAATTTATGAGGATGTGGATGGAAGTACTTCCCAACACCTCGGGGTGAAGTGTAGTGAATGTTAGGGATGAGAACTTTGACGCGGCCCTCGATGCAGAAATCAAAGCAGAATTCGGCAGACGACGTGGATGACATGTTTCCAAGCTCTTGTCTTCGACAGACCAGATAAAACGAAGACAGTGAGTCCAGCAGTGACGAGGATGAGGACAAGCCAAGTCGTGTATTTGTTAGAGTGCGAAAAAGTTAGGTCCTCGCCATCGAACCTGTAGATACCTACATTTCCCTAGCCACTAGACGATGATAAGACACCCTTGGAACACACGAGCCTGAATTCAAAGAGAGCTACGCCCTAAGAGACCCTAAAAAGGCAATTTTTTAAGCGTTTTTGGCAATTTTTAGAATTTTCTTCAATTTAATATTTGCGATAATGTAAATTAATTTATGAAAACAATTTAAAATTAACGAAATTTTAACACAAAGCATATTTTTTGAAGGAATTTTATGATATTTTCCATAAGTTTGAGGTATGGAAAAATGTTATGAATTCCTAAGAAAAAATGCACACCCAAGCGAAAGCCAGCTCGTTTCGGGAGTTTGGGAGCACCCGAGCATGGGGCCTGCTTGGATTGCTCTACAAGATAGCCTAGGTTCACCTGGTTTGTCTTGTCGAGGGGGCAACCTTCAACGTGAAAAAATAATTTTCAACCAAAATTAAACCAAGGCCAAATAGGTAAGCCGAGCAAAAAGGGGGAGCAAAAGGGAATTACCCAGGCTTTTGGCCTTCTGGGCGTAATTGCGCCATAGCACGCCAATTTTCTTCGCTTTTTTAGCTCGTGCTATAAATACAGACCCCAGCCTTCATTTGCAAGAATGACACACTTCATACACCATTTTCCCGATTCTCTCCTCCTCTCTCAAATACTTCCTGCTTTGCATTCAAATTCACAATTCTTTTGCAATTGTTTTACAGACATCAAATACAATCTAAAGGTCTTTCAAAGGTTTTTTAAGGGATCTTAGGGGTTCTTCAAAGCTACAAGGGTTGTTAAGGGTCCAAAGCATCGTTTCTCGCGATCGAAAGCGCCGTGTTGTAATGTAAGTTTGAGACGAATGTCAATTTCTTAACACCCTTTTGCATGCTTGTTATGAATTTGACTTTCTATGTTATTGGCATGTAATATTGATTAACAAAAAGATAGTTGCAGAGATGGTCAGCTGTATGACTCAAGAGTACAATGAGAGCCTTCTAGGCTATGCGGAAGGTTAACGAAAGGGCTATGAGTGGACTCGCCAATGTAAGTTTTCCTTTCTTTATAGAATTTTTGCCATGTTCCTTTGTTCCACTACTTATGTTTATTTGTCTTCGCACTTCCTATCTGTTCTTTTTAGGTTATTTTGTTTCGCAGCAAATCGCGAGGCAAGCACAAGGAGCTGCTATATCAAGATGCCGTAGAGTATCTCCCTAGTAGACCCTGCGATCTAGCCTAGGTGGTCAATGCGAAGGCCACTGACACGTTAAGCAATGCTCTCATGCGGTGCAACACGCCTACCATTTTTCTCTTGTAGCCTATAAGAACCTCAATGACTACGAGAATCTGATGCACATAGTCAGCGAGTCTGCGAGGAAGGAAGAGGAGCGAGTGAACCGTTTCTTGTTAAAGTTCCCACTATTACCCTTAGATTTTTGGCTTGAACATCTTCTCAACGATGAGCCCAACTTGTAGTCTAGCAAATGATTCAATGGCTTGGATTTGAGTGGCTCTGTGATTATTGATCTAAAGCTTCTTGATTGCAATTTCGATAGTTTTTTCATTACCAGTTAGTATCGAGCAGCCTTCTCTCTCCACCAATTAAGGAAAGTAGTAAATCTTCTTTCTCTCCTTGCTTGGTGCGTCTAGTTCACGGAGTCCAACAAGGTTGCTGGGATATACCTGTATTGCTTTAGGAATTCTTTGTTTGAGGTATTCCCAGTCATCGAGCTTACTTTGATCTAGAGTCTTGACCACTAGATGGGATGGGTGTCTTAATAACAGGAAACACCGAAGTGAACAACTCTTACCCATTCCTATAGGGCCATTGCGATGTTGAAAGTGTGAAGTGATCTTTTGGTCTTCAGTCCCTTGCATTTCAATAAATCAGTGATGATAAACTTCTTAGGAAGTTGACCCTTAATCTCATAAAGCAAACACGAGGCCCATGGATTGAATTCAGGGACATTTTCTTGACCAACTCTTCTAGATGTTCAATGCTTTTTGTCGTCTTGGTTTTGGAGGAGAAGTGATGATTTTACTTTGTCTTCTTCCTGCGCGTAAAAAAGATAGGTTTCTCGGGTATCAAGGCGAGAGTTAGCCTTTTGAGCTGTTCTATGAATAGAAGCAAGTTGTTGTTCGATGTTAGCCATGTGAAGTTGTGCTAAGTAGAATGAACTAGGCTTGCTTGGAATTGAGGTGCCTTGGAGAACAAGATAACGTTGGTTGGCTCTTGTTACTCTTCTGGGCCCCAATGCAAGTCTGAGCTTTCCCTTTGCTATCTTGCCTGAATTCAAGAAATTGCGCTTTAGGATCTAGAAACAATTGATTGGACTTGGATTGGACTAGCATTTGAAAGTTCCTAATATTGAACTTAATTCGGGTTTAAGGTTCTAGACTTAAGGATTGAGAGAGAAATTTTGAAATTGAATTCTAGACCTGATTCTGGTTTAAGGTACTAGAGATGAAATCGAATTAAACCTAGGTGAGTTTTAAGGTTCTTGGACTTGACTTGAAATTGAATTATAGACCTAATTCTGGTTTAAGGTGCTCGAGTTGGAATCGAACCTAGGTCAGTTTTACGATTCTTGGACTTTACTTGAAATTGAATTCTAGGCCTAATTCTGGTTTAAGGTGCTAGAGTTGGAATTGAACCTAGGTCAGTTTTAAGGTTTTGGGCCTATGTTTTAATTGAAATTGAAAGGTCCTAGTTCAGTTTTAAYGTTTTTAAATTTGGACTTGATTTCGAATGGGCCTAGGTTAGACATAAATGGGGTCTATGAATTGAACCCGACCATGGATTGGACTAGGGACATTGAGTGGTCTTGGACTATGTTTTGGACTAGTTGCGTTGAATAGTTTCATGATGTAATGGTCACAAGCACAGGCACATTGATAGAAATACAAGTAACATTTATTCACTTAAGGTCAGGATTTAAGTGAACAATAAGTCGGCTTGGTTAAGACAAAGAAAGTACCATGCCTAAAAGTAGAGCTAGGTCCAAATTTCACCACTAGCATTAGCGATGTGTGTCCAAGATACCCCTTAAGTACATGCATCCAATAAAACATGCACGCGCGACATGAGTGGGATAGGAGTTTCCTTAGCCATGTGATCCATTAACCACATGCACCAAAGTAGTATCCCCCCTTATGGAGATCTCAAGAATAGAACATGCCCATATGAGACCAAGGAGCCTAAGGTGTGACCCTATTCGGAGGGTCACATGAACAATCCAATTAATTATGAAAACGGAACTACGAGACTTTTAAGTCTGTCCACTCACCAAACGGTGATTATCCCCTGGGTTGTCGCCATTTTGTAGGCGTGTGCCCTCGTTGGGGCTCATGTCCTACACCGATTTTGAATTGATCCCGCATGTGAGTGCCTTGGGGTGTGTTGTCGATAGAGGGGATCGACACCGTGCCTATACAAGTTAATCACAGAAGCTCGTAACATTGGTGCCAAATTAATGGCCCAGTGTTTCGTCTGGTAACCAAAGTGTGGGTTCGGGGACATGGTACTAATGTGGATTTATAAACAAGATGCTCACAAGTCCCTTAAACACCACGAATAAAGCACGAATAGAAGGATATTTCGCAAAGGATGGGAATGAAACGAACGAAAAATAACTTCAAACACCAAGACAACCCCCGAATTTGAAGGATCTTAACTCACAAAGTGGAACTAYCTCCTAAGAATTAACCGAAAATGTAGCTAAACAGGTGAATTTCCGATCAAACCACAAAACTCACAAGGTTTTCTCAGAATTAACAAAGAGGAATTTTTTATAAGAATTAAACTGATTTGTTTCATTGATAATATTCGGACCCTATTCATAATACAA
>SNQN01001054.1:0-14429 GCA_008642245.1 Bassia scoparia
GCTTAGGAAATGAATAAACATGAAAAACAAAGAAACCAATGAATAAGAGCAATTAAAGCAAGAATTGTATCAACAAAAAGGTTGGTTGGCTTATAGATTGGACTTTGTTGGTTTGTTTCCTATATTTTAATCTTCACTTCCTAATTCATTTGTTCTCGCAAGAATTGATTCATACTTAAGTTACGGTTTTAGGTTCATCTAGTACTCTACAAGGGTAGGAACATATCTATGTTACAATAGGACTTTCTAATATCTATATAAGTCATTAAAATCACCCACCAGAGCTTTATAGTTTGTCATATAGAATTCTGGATATGAGATCTATAGGCCAATATTTTGGTTGGGCTAAATGTAGGATAAACTACATGAAGTGTACTCGCCTTTGTGAAATCTAAGCAAAGAATGGAATTACCACCCGGTGTGTTGGTTGGTCGAAATTACGTGGCGTCATATACAGCATAAAATAATTGTAAGGATTTTAGATATATTGATATATGTATGTATTCCGTGCTTTGGTCGGGGATAAATTATTTAGTTGAATAACTTGTAAGCTTGATACTATTCTTTAATCGCTTTTCTTGTGTTTATCTCTAGAGGAGATGTGATAGTTATAGTGAAAACGTGTAATGAAACATAAGAAAGTTTGGTCTTTAAAATAGGCACATGTGTGTGAATTGTACTTCTACTATATCTACTCTCTTTTTTCTTGCTGTCACCTCTTTATGTTTTTCGTCGTTCGTCTATACTTATTAGTACTTATTTGTCATTATGTTTCCCATTATATAATATACATTAGTCCTCTTCATTATTATATTTTTATCATTGTTTTTTGCCTCAATTTTATTATCTTTTGTTCAAGGACATGTATGTCCGTTGTAGTCCAATAAAAACTCTGCCAAGTCAAGTCGAAACATGGGTACTAGCTCATGGCTTCGAACGGATCCATATGTAGTGTGCCTTTTATTACTGTTATTATGACCGTCACTTGTCTGCGACTTGGTGGACGCCGCGTATCTCTTGCTTATTGCGTCTGATAAGGATTGCGTTACCCTTCTTGGGTTTTTGTCGACTGTGGTGGAGTTCTTAGCTTTGCGTTTTGCGGGGGCGTTGTGTGTGATCCTAGGTGGATCATTTGCGCACGTCGTTTCTGTTTCTCAAAGGCTCCTACTTTGCTTTTTTTTTTGTGTGATTTGGTAATGGATTTGTAGGTGATTTTCTTGGGCTTGTGGCAGAGGGTAGGCGCCGTACTGGAGGTCGTCGGGCGGGCTCGCTGTTTGACGGTCGCGGTCTGTAATTCGTTTCTGGGTTGCTGGGCGCATAGATCGGTCAGCGTAGATCGGCTTGGTCGAATGTCTGGCAAAATCAATTTATGGATGTTATAAGTGATGTGTGGTGGGTTTGGTGGGTTGTTTGTCATGGTCTGGGGCTTTGGTCGTGGTGTTCTTTCCTTCTGTGGTGTTTTCATTTTTCGGTGGTTCGTTTTTTTTGGTTTTTGCTGTTTTTTGTGCTGTTTCCGTGGTTGCCATCGCATGTTCTTTGTTGCGGGGCTAAATAGGCTGTTGTGTGTTGCTATATTACAACGCAATATTTTTTTGGTGGACTTCTGATTGGTTATGGGCGCGGTTATTTTGTCGCAAGAGCGCCGCTTTGGATGGGTCTTCCTTGTTTCCGCTCCAAAAACAAGGATGCCCACTTTCATGTGTGAGGGATGCGGATGATCTTGGGCATGGTTCGTCATTTTTAATGCCATTGCATTTCTTCTTTTGGCGCCGTGTCGAAGGCACTTCAGGTGCGGTGAACGTAACTTTCAGATTTGGTTTTCTGTCTGGCGATGACGACCATTTTTATTACTCTTCTCCGCCTTTTGTGTTTTGATTCACGGTATTGCCAGGTCTGTTATAGCCCTTTTTGTTTTGTTCGGGAGGTTTGGACTCTCTCTCGAAATCTTATATTTAGCAATTGATATTAAAAGTCTGCATTCTTTCCACCTCAGCAAAGATTCTATATATGTATATTTTTTGGGCTCTAAGATCTTGGTTGTGTCTTTCGATAAATATAGCATTGGGTTATGAGTATCATACGTTGAGTTGGTTGGTGTCTCGTGTTAAGGTTAGTTGATCAAGAGAGCGCTGGTTCGGAAGTTTCTTAAACTCACAGTAGGGGCGGGTCGAATGAGCCAAGGATTGGTGCAGAGATTTGGGGTTTTCTTAGGGGTTAGATGTCAACTTGCATTTATTTCCATAACAGCTTAAGTTGATTAGAGGTGATACATGGGGAGTAGACAGATTAGTGGGTGGATAAGAGAAAATGGCTTTTATAAGTTTATATTTATTATTATTTCTGTTATAAAACTTACTTCAGACCAATTCAATTCGTTGGGTTCGTTTTGCAGGGAAAGTAATTATCAAAGTATTGGAAAGTCTAAGGTGTGTACTATGTAGGTAGTTGTGCTGAGGATTGAAGTGTTGATCTTGTTGTCGTGGTGTGGTGAAAATCTTCTCTCTAGTGGGATTATGTGCATCGCGAAGATTTCAGGTGAGGAAGGCTTGATGAGTATAACTATTGTGCATTCTAATTAAGAGCAAAGCTCTGCTCATTAATATACTTCCGCATGGGTTGCAACTCTGAGCTGTTACTAGATAGATTAGAATAGAATGAGGAGTAGCTAAAGAAAAGACTATAAGGTTATTGACTAATTATACTCAACAGAATTTGCTGGTGTGTCAAACTAACAAAGTAGGGAGTTCATGTTGAGACGCTGCAAAAGGTTTTATTGTGATTCAATGATTGTGGGTTATGACACAAGAGAGGGTATTCATTCGATACGACTGTGGCCAATACTATCCATTAGAGTGATTTGGATTGGATGTGGGTATATTTCCGGTTTTTTGTCTAAAGGTGACTTTACCATTCTAGTGTCGTTTCTTGTTGTCATCCCTTTTACTTGTCACGACTCCTCGCCCCAGATCTGGTTACATGGTACTCTTTGTGGCTTCTGATTTCCAGACGTCGCTCAGTGCACGCCTACAGCAATAGTTGAAATCTGAAATTTGTGGGAACGTAGCTGGAACATATATGCACTTTATACACTCACTTTTCTGCCGTGGGATGAGTCGATTTGGTTATCGTTTTGACTCTAACTAGTTCGACGTAGCCTCTTTCGGGTTACAGCGCGCTTAGACTATGCTATTTAGAGTATTAGGGATAGGAGAAGTTTGTTGTCGTTTGTTTTTGGCGAGGTTTTGTTCTCTCAAAGAGAGACCTATCTCCATTAAATTAATGAGATATGATTAATGGAAAGGTTTTGCAAAATCTCAGCTGAGAATCCATTGTAGAGTTTGTTATGGGTGGTACATAAACAAAAAAGAAATATCAGATAAGCATACAGTAATAACATAGTGCTGCTTTTGGTTTTATTTGCGGAATTCCTTGTGGGCTTTATGGTTGTGATGCTGGAATTAGGGGGAGATTAAAGTATTGGTTGTTTTCCTTTTTAGGTCCGGTTCTTGTTTTGGGTGCCTTTTTTTTTTGTTTGTGTTATGCCTGTCACTAGAAATCAACGCACATTGTGTTAGTTCTACATAAGATTTATCGGGCTAATATATAAGTTTGTGTGCAACTTGTCAAAAGCTCAGTCCAATTAATATCTCAAGTCATTCTAAATTCCTTTTCTTCGATGCAATTGGCTACCTGACTCACTTTGGCTTAAGGTGGAGGTGAGGAGATTAGAGATGACAATCTACTGCTAGCTCAAAGATAAGGAGTCTCAAGAATATGCAGTATGAGTCATGATTTCTAAGAGTGAGGTTTTATAGCACACTTTGCAGGGTGCTACGGGAGCGATTCACGAATTGCCGAGAATTTGGTGGACTCTCCCACCTTTTGTGTGGGACTTTATCCCTCTTCAAGGTCAATCGGGACTTTTCCCGGGTTTTAGTTATTGATTTGGTATTGTTGCTAAGTTGGTTTGTGGTGAGGATTGAACGTCTACAACACAAAAGCAACTTATGGGGATTGAGGTACCCCCAGGGTTCTACATAGTGACTTGGCTTTGTGTATTTGGCATTGGTCTACTTTACTTGGGGTTGGCTTGGTTCTTCATGGTTCTAGTTTATGGACTGCCCTGTGGTTTTCGGAAGGTTGGTTTATTGTAGGCAAGTCGTCTCTTTTGCTTTGTTTTCCCATCTGCAATTACAGGGTCTATCATCTTTCGGAGTTAGTATTTTTTTCACTGAAGTCTGCATTAATTTGTTTAGAAATTTTTTTAAGCATTTCTTCGGTGTGTTCGTGGTCTTTTAGCTTTTGGCAATGCGATTTGGTGGGGTTATGGTTCAGAATCCGACTTTTTCCACTGTTCATTACTACTGCGCATATTTACTTACACATCTTTATTAAGACATGTGGTTATGTAGCCCTCTGTGAGGTTAGCTTTACACATGTTGCTTGATAGAGTATAAGGTCCATAAGTTCGACGTGCGTCTTGCACTCTTGTGTTCTTGTCGTGGAGATAGGGTGTGCAAGAGAGGTGCGCACGGTTGAAGGTTAGATCTGATTGGGTGTCAAGGATAGTTGACGATAACTGTACGTTTGGCTTGTTAAACTATATGGGTTGGGGTAAAGTGCTTCAAGAAATTGTGCTTCTTGCAGACGGTGAAGTTGGTCGGAAATATCTTCGTCTTTCCTCATAGTGATTTGATTGTCTCCGATGGATGTACGTGGGTATTTTGGAGAGCAAGATTAAATAGGTGAAGTGGATTTAGAGACCGGGGGAGGACACTAATTATTGATACCCTATATTGAACCGAGAGCAATGCGTCCTCTCTTCTATTCAGTTCCTTGTAAGTTGGTCTCGCGTCTAGGTTCGTGGTTTGGCTGAAAAAGTACAACAAATAGTCGTGGAAGGTGATTGTTCTATTGTGCAGTAAGCTCGTATATTACTTTTTCGGGTTGTGGAGGATGGTTTTTGGTGGTGGTATTGTCTCAGTTCTATTCTTGGTCTTCTAATGATTAGCATTCACAGAATTGAAAGGGAGGTCGATTGGAAATGCTATAAGCAGGGTGGAAGGAGCAGGAAATCGAGCCGGTTATATGCAACTTTTGCTCCTTTTATTTTCGGATTCACCAATGCTATCTTCCTTTTTTGCGTCGTAGTCCTTT
The DNA here is from genome assembly GCA_008642245.1 of Bassia scoparia. Lineage (NCBI taxonomy): Eukaryota > Viridiplantae > Streptophyta > Magnoliopsida > Caryophyllales > Amaranthaceae > Bassia > Bassia scoparia. The sequence goes on from SNQN01001054.1 coordinate 5,158, forward strand.
GTGCTTTATGTTAAAAGTCTTTTTTCGGAGGCCACACTATGATGGATTAGGATCACAGTGTTCTTGCTATTTCTTAAACCATGGAACAATTCAAACGAATTTTCTGCGTAGGATTAAAGATGAGTTTCTTGACACTTCTGGTATATTTTGTAACGGTAGTATCGTGTATTTTTGGTTGCGTAAATCTTGTACCTTTTTGTTATTGGGGTGAGGCTTACGTTTGTTATTGGGAGTTATATTTTTGATGTGTTCTTTTATAAATTCAAATGCCTCATCACATGTATTCAATAGTCTCATGTTTCGACCTATCTTTAAAATTATTTATTACTTAATGTTGCGCTTCACGGGTATTTGGTCTCGTCGCTCTTTTTTCATAAACTATTATCATATAGATATAGATTAGAACACGAGGGAGGAGGGGATGACAAGGAGGAAAAGAAAAGGTTAGGAAGAGGAATAAATTAGGAAAGTAAAATAATTTTCTGGTTCGTCTCTTTTGCATTTTTTCGATCTGGTGCGGTTTTGTTGTCATTTTTCTTATCTTTGTCAGTCTTGAAAAACTGTCAACCAAAGGACACTGCTAGAGCAAGCGGACATATTGTAGCATGAGCACGAGAGGTACATATAATACTCTTGCAAAATATGTTCTCTAGGCTATAAGATTCCGAGAGACAAAGCTGGGAGATCTATTGCCTTTCTCTATTTTTGATCATCTGCATAACATATTTCTTTTATTCATCACCTATTTCGTTTCATCAAGCTCCAAATCAACTTGACGACTATAGAGTTCAGGAGCACTTTACTTGGACCATGGTTAGTGTATAAGCTTGTCGGGAACGCCCGGGGTATCTGGAATTTCTAGATCTCGGCTGTTGGGTGTGTAAACAATATTGTTGTTGTGGGGTTTTGGGTGGATTCTTTTAAAAGTTCACTCTGTTGTGTTGTACGGTGGGGTACTGTCTCCTCCTACGATGTCGTGTGAAGCAAATATAGTCGTCTGCTTAATATGTTAGTATATTCCGTGAAGTTGTGCTATACTTAGCAAAAATTCTTTGGAGAAATCCTAGTCAAATTAATTACAAATCTTTATCAAAGTAGGTGGAGTTTTAGGGGATAACTGGTACGGATTGGGAGTGTCGCTTTTTTGGGCATAGTATCAAAATTTTTTAGTTGTTTCTCATTGCATTTGTGTTCTTCACAACTGTTCTGCTGTTCTTCCATGTTGCAGCGATAACCCAATTGCCTTTATGATTCCCTTACTATTAAGGTTCAGAAGCCTTTGTAATCCGCTGCCGAAGACACAATGATGATCATGAGTGACGTATATTATTTAAAATACAGTATAACAAATATACAATATATAGTTGCTTAATATTTATAATTAGATATTGTAAATTTATTAGGTAACAGTTTTTATATCTAAGCAATGGCATAGGTTTGTTATGATCTTCGCATTTTTGCATGTAGGAACGACGTGTCTCCCCCAACTCAGAATGGAACTCCGTCTCGGAGTTCAAAAGGCAACGCTTATGGTGATAGCGGTTGGTGTTGTTCATAATGTTTACACAATTAATTGTCGCAGCTTTGGGTGTTGGTCTTTAAGTCTCCTTTTTTGATTTCGGGCTCTTTGCCCTATTATGGGGCGGGGTGGCGAAGGTGGTGGGGAATGAGAGGCCATCACGTTTCATTTGGTTATGGCGATTGTTGGCCGTGATATAGTCTAGTTATCCGCAAGTTTGATTTTTCTTGGTTTCTCAGGGGTGTTATCGTGCGGTCTTTGCTGCGTTGCTCGGGTTTCCTCGCTTTTTGGGTATAATGCAGCATTGGGTTGGTTAGGGTCTTTTTCTTTTTGTTGCTTTTTGTTTTAGTTTGTAAGATCGCATTCGTAGGTTGGCGTTGGTGTGGTGATATCCTAATTATTTGGGATGGTGGGTTTGGGGAGGAAAGATTATGAGTAGTGGTAGTTTTGTCGTGTGTAGGGTCCTGGCTGGGTTGGGCTTATCAGCCGGTCCGTTCTGGTTACGGGGCTTCTGGATAGGTGTTATAGCTCTTCGTTTTTTTTGTTCCAGGTCAGGGTAGTCCTTTCTTACAAATCATATGGTGCGGGGTGTGGTGTGGTTGCTGGTTGTTTTTTTGGTGTGCGTTGGTGGTGGTGGTGTCATTTTTCGTTATGAAAAAATGTAGAGTGATCGTTGTGGTTTGGGCTTATCTGATCAAGTATAGTTTGGTATCTGGTTTCTTGCTCGTCTGTGTTTGTGGTGTTTTGGGTGGAGGTTCGGTTTTGCCACAACCATTATTTTGTGGGTTGGTGCGGCCTGGGTTGGTTTGGTTGCCTTTTGGCGCCAATTACGCGGGTTGTACACTTTCGCTCCTGTGCCATGAGGGCATGTTGATTTGCATCAATCACTCCTCTTCGATTCTCCATTGGTGTGGCCGATTAGTTCGTGGGATGGGGTGGTACCACAGTTAGTGGTGATTCGGGTTGGGGTAGTGTGTGGATATTTTTTGATGTATTAGTGTTAGGTTTAACTATGCCGCTTATCCTCATCATCTTCCTCTACAAGTTCTTCCGAACATCTGAGTAGTGTTTGTGGGTTGACTTGTGCTCCGATGTGGTTAGTGCTTGGATAATCTGAATTTTTCGCATTGGCTGAAGTGTTCTCGTCCTATTTGTTCTTTCCTTAGTGATTGTAGGCTCTCAGTTCATCTTACATTTTTATTGTGTAGTGTATAATCCTTATCATTTTTCTTTTCATACTAGAAAATTACCTCTTGAGGTAGGCCGGATCTTATATGTTTACTGAGTTAATGTGTAGTTTGTGTGCGTTAGTTGGTTAGACTTATAGAATTGTAGTGAGGTTTAGGGTGGCAAGGAGGGGTTGTGATTAGCTCGCGGGGGTTGTTCCGCTTCCCGGTGTTCGGTCGGTGGGGTGAGCTGAGTCAGGTTTGGCGGGTACGCTAGTTTCTTAGGCGGCATATGCTCTCTTATAGTTCGTTTTTAGGTGTTCGGGTTTTCGTGAATGTTCCTATAGCATTGGTGGTGTTCGTTCTCTCTTCCGACTTTTTTTGTTTGGTTTGTTTGTTTGTTGTTGGTTAGTTTTTTGTTGTTGGGTTTGTATTGGTTTTGTTGGTGGATATTGTCCTTCCTTTGGTAGTGTTGTGTTGTGGTTTGGATGGTTTGGCGGTGTGTTGAGCGTGGTGGTCTGCTCTTGGGCCAATAGGGGGAGTGAGGAGGGATTGGGGTTGTCTTGCTTGGTTCTTCTCTTTGTTCTTCAACGCTCTCTCGTTGAGTCGTCATGTAGCGAGGTGCTCATGTCTTGTGGGTCGCATAATAGTGTCCTGTTGGGTTTCTTTCTACGGTTACTCCGCATACCTTCTTTACCATTGTGCGGTACCTATGCTCAAGGGTGTTGGTGCTTTTAGCTTGGTTTGGGAGGGCGCGTGGTTCATTCCTATGGTTACTAATGTGGTTTATTTGGGGCGGTTCCATCGTTCTGGGGTCAGGGATGTTGCTTTGCATTCAAGATGTCTTTCTTTATTGCTTATTTCTATAGCATAAAGTAGTTTGACGTGTTTTTATAATTTTCATTCTGAAGCATTCGTCCTATCCAAGTAAGCATTACGTATGTGGGATATTTTTGTAGGTGACGCGTGGAGGCTTCGCCTTTGGGGGTTAGCCTTGCACGTCCTTGGGTTCGTAAAATACTTGTCTGAGCAAGAAGGATAGACATAGAGAATTCATGTGAACTATCTCCTTTCATAGTTTTTGGGGGATTTTGGCGTGGTGTTTCCTTCGTTTGCTTCGCTGCTTCTCTCATTTTGTGGGGTGTGGTTTGGTTGTTGATCATGAGGGTTGCTTCGACGCCGATACATTGATTTTCTCCTGTGGCCAGTAATTGGATTCTTTTTAGTTCTGTTCTCTCTGAGCGTCTGGGTTTGGTAGGTGGGTTGTTTTGAAATTATTTAGGTGCCTGACATTTTTAATGAGTGGCCTTCTCCACATCCACATAGAAGTTCCACTCCGTCGGGGTGGCGCTGCTGATATCTCTTATTTCCCCAATTTTTCTTGTCGTCTAGCGAAAAAGGATCAGGGAGCGGGGGCGATATCAGGTGGAATTGTGGATGAGGATGCTCTCTTCTACTGCATTGTAATGAGTGTTTCCGAGGAGCGTAGTGAATTATTTTTAGATAGGTTCCTCTAATCTCCTACTCGCGGTCGATTTTTCTGCTCCAGGCGGGGTAATATTAGTATTTTTGTTGTGCTTGAAAATCCTCAAGTTCCTTCTTAGTCCGAAGAATCAAACCCGCAAGAGTTGGGTTCAATCGCATGACGGTCAACTTCATCCGGGTCTTGGTTGAGTCATTCCGACAAAATGAACGTTGTCACTTTCTCTACTCATTGTAGGAATAGCTTGCCATACTCCAAGGTGAGCCTTTAGGATAGTTGTTGAGAGGAGGTAATGAATGTGCCTCCTCGGGTCATCCTTGAAGATTGTCCTATAGTCAAATATTTGGTTCGGGAATTGGACGTTTAATAGTGTTCTCAAGTCCCGATGTACGCAAGAAAGACTCCACATCGACAAATACCAAACTCCGCACAAGTAGGCAGGCTGACAAAATGTTATGGCAGTGTTGATTTTCCTGTTTTGAGTGAATTGATCCTTGGCCAAAACTCTCCTTTGACAGCCGCGGATATCATGCCTTAGGCTCGATCGGCCCTTGTTAGTTGAGATGCCTTGTTGCAATTCCGTAGTAACATCAGGGGACTTTGCAATTCTGAATTTAGGGGTTTGACTTATTTGGTAACTAACATAATGTAGAGGATTTTGGAATTTGGACTAATATCTGATGTGCCAGAGTACCACTTTCGATGGGCTTTGGCTACAAGTATTTTCGTTCTTGGGTTTCGTTTTTTAGATGACGTGTAGCATTATACTTTCGGTGTCTATGTTGCTTGGGGCCCTAGTTGGTACATAGCAAGAGCATAGTAAGAGACTCGGTCGCCAGGGGCTGGAGGTGGATTTCTTTGAGCCACTATGCATCGCCAAATGTTGTTAATTTTTTCACCAGGTTGTATTTTCTCATTAAGATGTAGGTCAAGTGCTTTATATTAGTTCCTGAAATATGTCCTCTATAAACAATTGTATTACTATTTATAATGTTCAATTGGTGATATTTTTCAAAAGTATAAATACGATAGACACAAACAGTTAACCCTATGAATTTCATGGCCCTAGCTTATTTGGGCTTGCGCTTATATTTGCTCATCTTGGACTAGAATATGAATTTGTGGGCTTAGTCCAATCTAATTAAGCGAAAATCGACACTCCAAATAAATCTCACTTATAATTTTGGGTTATTAGATTTAATATATCATCCCTTAAGGAAATTACCTTTGACATAACTCTTCTGTTCGCGTTTTCCATTCAATTTGTCATGGTAACTTAAATTAGCACGTGTATTTTTGGTCTCATTTCTTGGAATGTTTGTCAGTTTTCTTTTTAAGGGGGTATACTTCGTGTAATTGATCATGTGTCATTCTTTGCTATCGGTTGGCTTGTTCTCGCTCTGGTTTAATTTTGTCTATGGTCGAATAATTATTTCCAGGGTCTCCTTATGGGAGATTATAAGCATTTAACTTGATGTTCTTTCTATGAGTTTCGAAGTGGTCTTCTAGGGTTACGTAAGCTTCTATGATTTATAAGTTAGTAGAGTTGTGGGATCAAACCCTTTTAGTGTTGTTGTGTTTTTTTTTGGTTTTGTTTGTTGTTGTTCTTTTTGTGTTTTGTTTTGTATTGACTGTCTTTCTTGTTGTTGCGGTTTATTAGTTGTTTATTGGGTAGTATTGATGGGTTTGACTTCTTGTTGTCATTCTTTGCTCCGTTGTGTGCGAGTTGTTTGCCATTCGCTTCTCTCTCTCTCTGTTTGTTGATGATAAGTTTTTGCGCTAAGTTTTAATATGTATTGTGTTTTTTTGGCAGGGGTAATGTTGTCAGTGTGGGTTTTGTGAGATCTTGCGATTTGAATTGGGGTGTGTGTGCACATTGGTTTGTTTTGAGGGTCTCTCTTGAGCGTTTTGTGTTTTGATGTTGTCTGAATCATTGATTTGGAAGTTATGTTGATTTGTTTACGAACACATTTTTGTTATACTTATAGGTTATAGTTTATCTTCATCTGGATTTTTGTTTCTGCTGAGTTTTGCGATTGTTGGTTCATGCCTTACAATTTAGTGATTGTGTTCTCATTGGATTTTCATGACGTTTTTCCATTATAATTTCTATATATATGAGTGTTTGTTAGATGGTAGGGAGATGGTTTATGTGAATTGTGCGCTACATATTTGGGCAGGCGAGACTGTGGCAGTGAAGTTTTACTTGAATAGCTGCTTCAATTGATGTAGTAGATTTTACTGATCAAGAGTTGTAGGGTCTTGTAGGGGTTGTTCTATGATTGTAATGGTGGGTTATTTGGGATTGGAAATATTATGTTTACTACCTATTTGGTTATTGAGTGTAGTTATTATGCGATGTTGTAGTAGATGTTTTGGCAGAGAGTATAATTTACATTTTGTGGCTCGACTCTGTGCCGTATTATAAAGTATCACCTTTTTGTTTAATGAGGAATCTGTGAGTTGACATCTGTGTACAGTTTTGGGGCAGTCACTTAATTCCTTTTTTGGGACGAACTAGTTCTTCTCCAAGCTTGTATGGGTTGCCGTGTTTGACAGTTGGCGCGTATTTTTTTTGGAGAAGTTGTTTGTTCCGGCGTGATTATTGATTTGGAGAAATGAAACGGATGGAATGAGGGTTTAAGTATGCATAAGAAACGTTCTTAAGTATGTGAATGTTATATTTTCGTTTGATGTGTCAGAAGGTCGTCGTATTGTTATTGATTTTGATTGGGCAATTAAAATATGGATATTATGGATATTATTTTTTGCCTGGTTGTAAATTTTGTATCCTGTTAATTTTAATCGCTCTCCATAAGGAAATTGATTATCCTTGCATGGATTTCTATACAATTAACTCTAAATTAGTCGATCTCTTAAGGAGGGTACTTTTTATTTGCGACTCTTTATTTGCTTTACACAAACCCTCTAACTATCTTTTTCTTTTGCTTACTGCAGGGGCTTTTTAACGGGATTTTGGTCAATTAGTTGCGTAGTTGGATATGTTTTGGTCTCTATCTCTAGAGATGTGACTCATTGATTTCCTGTAACTATTAATCATTTGGGCCTGGTTTGAGTAATAGATTTACTGATCTGTTTCTTCATAGCTTAGGTCTATTTTGTATTAGTGAGAGATATAAGTTGTTGGTCAGGCACATTGGTTTAGAGTTCAAGGTTGTATGATATGAACTCTGTGTCGGTTTTGTTGGTAATGTTTGCATTGAATATAGGTCTGGTGTATTGGGTTAGTATACTTCCATATGGTGGATAGTTTGGGGATCTTTTGGTTGTGCTAGTAGCAGTGTAGCACGCAATTCGGAATAAGGATGGTATTTTGCTATTTTTTGTTTGTCTAATTTCGGGGTGGCAGGGTGATGTTATATTTATTTTGAGTGAGTATGTAGTTTTGTAGGCGTAATCTTTTAGATTTGTAGGATAGTTGGAGGCCCTCATTTATAATTCTGTTTTTGTGTTGTTGTTACTTTCGCTTTAATCTGATTTTCTCGCGGAGTTCTTAAGGTACTGAGTTCTGATTTGTTTTGACTTTTGTTTGGTGTCTCGTTCCTTAACGTAATGTCGTTCGGGTGATAATTTTTAGTCTAACTCATCTCTTACAGTATCATTATACTTATATTCTACTTCCCCCTCCGCGTGCGTTGAGGTTTGATTATTGTACGGTTTGTAGCGGTATTCACTATTTTAGTCTGATTATACGGTCAGTAGGTCAGTACGTTGCTCATGGATACAGATTTAGTTATTTGTTACTGCAGGGGTATGAAGACGGGTATTCATCGCTGTAATTCACCTTTTTTAACTTTTGAGATAAGCATGTTAGTTTCAATCCCGAGACGTGCTGTGTTATAGTTATAGTATGGATGTGTTCATGTGCGGGTGTGTGCCAGAGAGTGGGTACCATTATGAGTTGCGTGCTGGGCAAGAAGCCGTCTTGGAGTTTGAGGATTGGTTCTCTGAGTTTTCTTCTTAGCAGATAGGTCTTGTTTTCTTCGAAGTTACAAAGTCTCGTTCGGTTGATGGACGTCTGGAGGCGTCTTCTCCTATAGACGAGGAACTTGGGTATGATCGAGCATCATGGATCAGACATGGTTGGTCATCATATCTATAGCGTATTTCTTTTGATTTGGTGTGCATTATGGTTGTAATTTAAAAGGGATCTAAGAGTTGGATTGTCCTTCCTTATGTTGTGTGAGTAGTTTAGCAACTTAGGAGTGCTAGAAGTCCCCTCTATAATCATTTCAATTCCAAGATGATATAAAATGTTCTCTCCAATCACCAAATTTGCCTTGAATTGTGATTTTTCAAACCTTATTGCTTTGGACTTGGCCACTCATTGTTTTTGGCGTGAGAAGTGCTTAATTCAACCCTTTGCAAGGGATTGTGAGGATTGACTTGGGTATTGGTGTGATTCTTGATTGTTCAATTCTAGTAAGAGCTTGAGGGGACTTGGGCTTGAGCTTGAATTTAGAGGGTTAGTTGACTTGGGAAATGATATTAATCAAATTTCCAAACCATGATTGCAATGACCCTTTTTTATTGGAGTAGAACACACACACTTTGATTGGCATTATCCTTTACTATGGAAGGTGACAACTAGTATCTCCTAGGGGATTTAGAATATTTGATTTTCCAAAGCTTTGTTTCAAACTCGTCACACAAATCAGGATTAGTAGTATCGGTTTATAAATATTATTTGAGAGTGACCCGGTTTGGCAATTTACCCAACGACCCTAGCCGAGCACCCTTCACAAACTCATCACACAAATCAAGATTAGTAGCACCGAACAAAATATCATCAACATATATCTGGACCACTAATAGATCAGTTCCCTTGTCTTTTAAGAATAGTGTCTTGTCAAYCGAACCTCTCTTATATCCATTTTCYAGACGAAAACTGAAAAAGTCTCTCATACCATGCTCTAGGAGCTTGTTTGAGACTGTAAAGACCTTTATCAATTTTAAACACATGGTTTGGCAAGTCAGTGTCCTAAAAGCCAGGGGGTTGATTCACATAAACATCTTTCAAATAGCCATTAAGAAAGGATGTCTTAACATCCATTTGAAAGAGTTTGAAGTTCATGTGGGCTGC
>SNQN01001054.1:18364-29408 GCA_008642245.1 Bassia scoparia
AATCATCCAGCACTCATAGTCAGTGCCAATGATAAAGTTCTTCATGCAAATCTTCCACCATGGATAGTTGGTTCCATTGAACTTGGGCAACCTTGGTCCTCCGTTTCCATTTGACATATTTTAAGTAGTCATCTGTATCTTCCTTCTCTAGGTGTTTCCATTACAAGAAGTTACGCTCTAATACCAATTGAAAGTACAATTATACTCTAGAGGGGGTGTGAATTGAGTATTGTGTGTATCTTGTAAATTTTTCGATTAGTTAACACCGGTTAGGAACCAGTCCTTACGCAGTGGAATRTAAATGTAAGAAATAAACAACACCAAGATTTAACGAGGTTCGACTTCTAATAAGTCTACGTCCTCCACTCACTCACTCTTTTATTAATCACCTCTGTATGACAAAAGAATACAATCATTCCGATTATGTACCTCTGCACAACCAGATCCCCAACTTCCACCTATGGAAGTTCTACCCAATCACAACCTATTGTGATTCAAATGAACTTAATCCCCGACCAAGTTCCCTAGCGAATTGAACTCACAACCTGCTTACTTGAAGACACTTTGTCTCTCAAATACAAAATAGCCTTATTGCTTGGAATGAGAGTAAATTAAAACCTAAATATAGTAATGGATTAATGCTAGGTCTTTCTTAGAGAGAGAGCTTTTCCAACTTTGATTCCCGTAAAAGCTCGTGCAAAAGTATTAGGGTTTGTGTGCAGTAAGTCCTCTTAAGTAAACCTTTGGTAAGTATATTGTATGAGATCATGAGGATATATTTTCCTTGGAAATAAGATAATATTTCACGGAAAATATATCCTWCTGATTTTATTTGCAATCAAATAAAATCAGCTTATGAACTCAACAATATACTTTCMATACTTAAGAAACTTTCTTGCGCAATAACCCTTCCATCCGTTTATTTTCAAAATCAATTTACGCGGAAATAAACTTTTTCCAAAAATACGGATGTTAGGAAGTAAACTTGAGAAGACTGGTCTGGAACTGTCCCCAAACTGTTCCAGTCAACTCAATTTTTCTTGAAGTTRTCTATAATAAGCAACCGAGATTACTTATTATATCCAACTTACTCAACTCTTTAATACTGACCTTTACAGTGCATTTTATCAATCCAAAACTACTTACATTGCAACTAAGACCTAAATATATGTCTTTTGAAAGCTTGGTCTTCAAGTTCAAAAAGTTGACTGGAACAGTTTGGGAACAATTCCAGACCAGTCCTCTCAAGTTTACTTCCTAACATCCGTATTTTTGGAATGTTTATTTCCGCGTAACATTGATTTTGAAAATAAACGGATGGAAGGTTTTTTGTGCAAGAAAGTTCCTTAAGTATGGTAAGTATATTCTTGAACTCATAGCTGATTTTATTTGATTGCAAATATAATCAGTGGATATATTTTCCGTAAAAATATTATCTTATTTCCAAGGAAAATATATCCTCATGATCTCATACAATATAATTACCAAAGGCTTACTTAAGAGAACGGAAAATACACAAACCGTAAGACTCTTGCACGAGCCTTTTACGAGAATCAAAGTTGCAAAAGCTCTCTCTAGGATTGACCTAGAATTAATCAAAGTATTAATTTACTCTCATTCTAAGCATTAAGTCTATTCTGTAATTGAGAGACAAAGTGTTGTCTAGTGAGCAGGTTGTGAGTTCAATTTGTTGGGGCACTTGGTCGGGGATCAAGTTCATTTGCATCACCATAGTTGGTGATTGGGTAGAACTTCCTTAGGTGGAAGTTGGGGATCTGTTTGTGTAAAGGTGCATATTTGGATTGTTTGTATTCTTATGTCAATCAGAGGTGATTAATAAATGAGTGAGTGGAGGACATAGACTTATTAGAAGTCGAACCTCATTAAATCTTGGTGTTGTTTATTTCTCACATTTACTTTCCACTGCTTAAGGACTGGTGCTTCATTGGTCTCAAATAATAAAAAAGTTTACAACACTCATGCAATACTAAATTCACCCCCCTATTGAGTATAATCTTTACTTTCAAGTATGGCATATCATTTCTTATGTGTGGGTATGTAGATTTTTAGGGTTTGCACCCTCCCTTTTTGCATTTGATGAGATGCATACATTGGTGTGAACCCGAAATGAAGCAGAAGGGATACTGGTGCATCAACAGTAAATCGGGTTTTTGTACCATGTTCCCCTACCAAGACTCTAACAAAAACTAGCACCTCGACTTCTTTATGGTTCGGGTGCCAATGAGGCTGAGCCATCCCCATAACTTCGCAGCACCGTTAGGATTTTCCAGACCATATGCAAGTATAAAGTATTTGGGTTTGGAATGATCGGCTGATGAAGGGAATCAGCTGAGATTTTTTGCTTCGAGGTCCTCTTACAATGTCCCGAATCATTAGCTACCGAGCAGCAGGTACTTCATTATCATTCAAGAGAGGATGCTATCGATGTGCGGCCTCAGCCGATAACTAGCAGGTAAGGGCATACTAGTTCAGTTGGGGTGCCATCAGTTATATGCTTACGAGATCTATATATATATGCTTTGTTTTGCTGCTACCCCCCCTCCCTTTTGTATGCTAATATAATTTATATTGATTACATTTGGTACTATATGCTTGACACCTGTTGGTTCTTGCCATCTCCCGAAGTAGAGGCAGGGATCAACTACAACTTGTTTGGGATTACAGAGCTGTAGGTAGTGACCAAGAAGCACCCTTTCATTGGGTCGGACAATTTTAAGATCCCGAAGTTGTTCGATAGTGACAGGTTTGTCGCGTACCTATCAAAAGTACCCATCAGAACTAACTATGCAGCTAGTGGTAATAGGATCGTATCCACGAAGAAGCAACAATCATCAATTAATTGAATTGAAGCATCTAAACTAATAAAAGGATCTTTGATTTGTGTTGTAACAAACTAAGACTAACAAGAACGACGAATAATAGAGATTGAACTATAAGACTAAAGAATCTAGGGCTATGGTTCACTCACTAGTACAAAAACATCTATTTGCGTCGCACTCTAAACCCCTATTTGCGTCGCACTCGATGATAGACGAATGGCGACTGTGGCGGGAAGATGGACGAACGGATGGAGACGGCACAACGAAGGACAAACGAAGACGACGCGACGAAGGATGACCTAAGACGGCGCGAGGAGAGAGAAGATTAAGTGAGGAGAGAGTGTGGGAATGAGAGAGAAGCTCATTAGGTTGTCATCTTGTGATGGCTTTTGAGTGCGAAGGAGAGAGTAATGAGAATAATAGAATTTCAGCTATTTGCGTCGGACATCCTAAGGCTGTGACGCAAATGGCTTCTAGTTGAGACTATTTGCGTCGCGCTTAGTAAGAGTGTGACGCAAATAGCTTCTTTGGATTTAGCTATTTGCGTCACACTTTTACTAAAAGTGCGACGCAAATAGAGAAACTCTTTCGATTTCGTAGCTTATTAGCTAGTTGCGTCGCACTCTTATATAAAGTGCGACGCAAATAGAGAAAAAGTAAGCTATTTGCGTCACATGTCACAAGGTGCGACGCAAATAAAGCAACGCAAATGAACGTTTTTGTACTAGTGACTATAGCAGTAATTAGCAACAATTCAGCATCAACAATTCATAACAAGGCACAATCAAAATAGGGTCAAAGTTCTTTCGAATCAATTGAACCATAGAACTACTCCTAATCGTATCTCTCGACCTAGGATAGTCTCGTTCTACCTATTGACGTTGATCTTTTGCTAAGTCTCAGTCGCTAGATCTAGAGACTCGTGACTAATCAAATTAAGCAATTAAGTCAGGCCCTACAAATTGCTTAACAAGAAGAACAATCTAATAGGAATTTCATTAGTTGCCAGGTCAAGAATTGAATCAAACCAAATACAAGCCAATCATATTGCTAGAGATCCCCAATCGCCCTAGAAATTAAACTACTCACTCATATTGAAATTAAGCATGATAATGGTGATTGGGGAAAACATAATTAAAAACATAAACAAATTAAAAGCAATAGTAGAATAAATTAAAGGATGAATAAATTAACAAAAGAGCCAAGAGAATTGATGAACAATTAATGATCTTTCTCACTAGCGGCACTCCTCTCTTTGTGTGGTGGGTTAAAAATGAACCCATTCGCTCACCACCCTAACATGAATCAACTTTTGTGGCCTAAATCACTAAAGGCACCCTCCTATCTCACCAACACTCATGTGTTTGAAAGGGATAACAATAGCACTCAACCTACAAGTTGACTCGAAAAGCATGCACAACTCAATAACCTTGGCAAGGAACTCAATCTAAGAGACACAAATGGACATATGTTTATCAAGTGAGGTCTTTTAATAGCTTGTAGTGACGCTTGGTTTAAGGGTAGGATAAATTTTGGAAATGTGTGCTAAAAGTCTAACTCGAGGGAGCATATACCAATCATCGCAAATAGCCAAATAAGAAGGCTAAAACAACTCCAAACAAACCCCAACTCAAGTCACCAAAATCATCCAACTCCAAGAACCAACACATCGCATCATCATCCTTGTTAAAGCATTACACAAGTGCAAAGGCATTATTTGACTAATAAACTATAAAATCAAACTTATTTTTTGGATTTTTTTCTTTTTCACTTTTTTTTCCTTTTTTTTGAACTAAAGAATACAACTAAATTTTGCCTTGCACTATACATAGAAACAATGACGATACCCAAGCTAAGCAACCAAATGTGAAACACCGCACCATTCCAAATAACCACCAACATGAACCTCCAAAATAGTATACACTAAACACCACACCAACCGCCAATATGCTCCCCCAAGCTAAACTTGGGTTACTCGAACAAGGCTAACATGGGTTGTAATGTAGGTAATCATGAAATGAAAGGAATCATGTTCAAAATCAGGGATCAAGGGATAATATAATGTTTCTAAACACTGAAGCACGACACCTAACAACGAAAGCCTCCTATCATGCTCAATATACGACCAAATAGCCAAATAGACAAGTACCAAGCCAAGATTAAGAGATAGTGACGCACCAGGAACTAGCACACAAGAAAGAAATAAGAATGATTATACAATTCAGCTCAAATCCTCTCAAGTTCAATCCTTCCTTGTTCGAAAGATACATCAGGCTAAGTCATGTCAATCAAATCCAGTCAAAGAATCAGAAAAGCAACCACAAGTTCACTAAGGTTGAGTTCAAGCATCACAAGCATCAAAATTTTTTCACCATGGGATACAAGGTGACATGCTTCCAAGAGAATCTAAGAAAATCATAATCAAGAGAGGGAGATCACGATTTGATCTAAACTAAACTAAGAAAGCAATACATTTTTTGGTTGCAAGTAAACTCCCACTCCTAATGAATGGTACAAACCTTGCAACTATCCTAAAAAGCAATAAAATCTATACTAGAAAGCAATAAATTGTACACTAAAAAGCAATAAATCATACTTCAAACCACATATAGCTCTTGTTATCCCCCGCCCAAGCCAAACCTAGCAATGTCCTTAATGCTAGAAGAGGAAAGAGAACAATCACTTCAACCCATGTGCTCATCAGGGTCACCATAGCCAACTTGGCCCGAGCCATCACCCTGTAAACCACCACCAAAGCCACTACCGGAGCCGCCAGCAAAAGGTGCAAAGCCATTGCCGCTTGGCGCATCAAAACCCCCTTAAGGGTAAGTGTACCAAGAAGGGTGAGGACCTGCAGCATCAATAAAATTGGCTTGTCGAGAAAAATAATCATAAATAGGGTACATGACAAGGCGTGAGTCAGTCTTCAAAGTGCCTAAACGCGTGTTAAACCCGTCAAACTTGTCATTCAACTGAGACTTAGAAATATCTATATTATTAATCCCCTCAATTAAAGCATTATAATCAGGGGCATGTAGGGCCTGGGGTTGGGGCTTAGGTTGCTCCGACTTAGGGTCCGGTTGCTGCCCATTACGATGCAACTCGTACCGTGAAGCATTTGGCGCAATGGCAGTATGGGGGCTCAAAATAGTAGCAAGAAAAGTAGGGGTCCCCCTTGAGTCCTTGGCTAGGATGCATTTTAGCCCCTCCTTACATCGCACTACCCAACGAAGTCCATGTTGTAGGTAGTACAAGTCGAGGTAAGAAGAGTTTGCATATCTAAAGTCGGCAAACTGAGACTCATCAAACTCAGGGATATCCCGAGCAAACAACTGGAAAGTCCTCCAAACACAATTTCTGCATGTGACTTTGGAACAGCAAAATTAGCAACTTTGAACATATGAAGGACACATTGATGTCCAATATTGACCTTATAAGAGGCAAGGTCAGAACGGAGGTAGCCACCGAGGATATGGAGTTCCTTGTACCTCATGTTGTTAGCCTTATATCGGTCAAGTAATGTACCTACAGTAAAACGTTGCCAAATCCTAACCACTAGTTGATTAATATCGCCAACATGCAATTTTTGCCGGTTAGTACTAGGAAATCTAGTTAGTGCAAACCAAGTATAATCAGGGACAACAGGCACAGGGGACTAGATATCATGAAAGTGCTTGACCCCTAAAATCCTATTAACCGCACCCAAAGACATTTGGTACTCCTTGTTGAACAAGCGATATTGTATCTTCCTAACCAATTCATCCTTATGTGCTTGAATCACAATTAGAGAACTTAGGAATTCAAGAGCAATAGCAGGATACGTAAAACAACGAAAGCTAGAAATTTCACCCATCCCGACTTTTGTAAACAATTTACGCAATTCAGACTCAATACCTAAAGTTCTCATATAATCATGATCAATGAGTCGAGTAGAACGAAAGCCACGTCACTTTAAATTAAGAAATTTTACCTTTTGGAGTCCATCTTGAAATCGAATTCTCGGGAAATCACAATCCGAAGTGGTATCGTTGTTGTGTCTTAAGTGCGACGGAAGCTCCTGATTTTCCTCATCACTTTAACTTGAAGGTGAGGGCTCCCTTCTTCTTTGTTTCCTTGGTGCCATGGAGAATGGTAGTGAAGGTTAGGGTTTGAGAATATGAGAGAAGGAGAGAGATTAAGATCATGGAGAAGATAGAGGATGGAAAAAGGAAGAGAATGATATAATTTTTATGGATTTTGGTGGAGAATTCAAGGAGATATGGAGGTTGAAAGTTTTGGTGAGTGGAGATTTAATGGAGGTTTTTGGGACTTTAAGAGGGTGATATGATGAATGAGAGGAGAGAAAAAAGGAAAAGAAGAGTAAAAGGGAAGAAAGGGGTGTCGGGTGAAATGAAGAGTGGATAAGAGAATCCGCCTGACCAACAACAACGCAACAGCTGTTCAAATCGCAGAGGCGATCCGATCGGATCAGGGGTCCGTGACATTTTCTTTATGCGCATCGTATCGGATCATGTGATCCGATCGCTTTCGATCTTTTTTCATTTTCTCTTCTGGGCACCGATACGGTCGAATTACCCAATTCGATGGGTCGCATCCGATCGGATCATGGGATCCTATCTTTTTCATTCTTTTTCCATGTGGCCACACAACCGATCGGATAAGCAGATTCGATGACCCGATTCGATTGGATCAAATGTTATCCGATCGGATCCAACTGCCCCCTCAAATTGCATTTATCGCCTTACTCTCGCATTCGATCGGATTGGAGTATCCGATCCGATCGACCCTGTTGAAACATCATGCAGCTTGTTCTCATTTATTTTCTGCACACTTAGCAACAACATCAATCCCTCTCACTCACTCACTCAAAACCTATACTCTACATTGTTACTAAGCTACGAGCTATTCTAAAGAGTAATAAGCTAAGGGTTGCTCTCGCAAAGCACTTGTTTAACGTCACGAGCCTGACGTATTACCTCTGAACGCCTTCAGGATGATGTGTCCTCGAGGTACAAAACCACCGCAAGACCCACCATAGTGCCTTCATGATACAACTTCAGACGTTGACCATTCACTTTCAACTTGTCACCTTTGTCATTCATGATTTCAAACGAACCAAACTTGCTTACAATGGTGACAGTGTAGGGGCAAATCCATCTAGACTTTAACTTTCCAGGAAAAAGTTTAAGTCTCGAGTTGAACAACAAGACCTTGTCCCCTACTTTGAACTCTCGATCCAATATCTTCTTATCATGCCATCACTTGGTGTTTTTTTATAAAGCTTAGAACTCTCATAAGCTCCAAGACGGAACTCATCAAGTACATTCAACTACAGCAAACGCTTCTAACTAGCCAATTTAGCATCCATATTAAGCTCCTTGATTGCCAAAAAAGCCTTATACTCCAACGCAACAGGCAAATGACACGCCTTTCCGTAAACCAAGCGATAAGGGGACGTACCAATAGGTGTTTTAAATGCAGTCCGGTACGCCCATAGGGCATCATCACGCTTCGTGCTCCAATCCTTCTGAGACTTTGCCACAGTCTTATCAAGAATAGACTTGATCTCCCTATTAGAAACTTTAACTTGCCCACTAGTTTGAGGATGGTAGGCAAGTCTAGTACGGTGTTGTACTCCGTACTTCCCCGATAATGTATGAAGGCGCCTCTCATGGAAATGAGAACCACCATCACTTATGATAGCTCTAGGAACTCCAAAGCGCGGAAAAATGATCTTCTTAAACAGCTTCAAGAGCACTTTGGCATTATTAGTCGGAGAGGCAATTGCTTCGACCCACTTAGACACGTAATCAACAGCCACAAGAATGAAACGATTTTCATAAGATGAAGAAAACGGTCCCATATAATCAATACCCCACACATCAAAGATCTCCACCTCCAATATGCCATTTTAAGGCATCTCATGGCGCATAGAAATGATGTCTGTCCACTGACAAGCATCACATGAGAGTACAAACGATCTAGCATCTCTGAAAAGATGAGGCCAATAGAAACCAGATTGCAAGACCATGAACACCTGTTTTATGGTCCAGCATGACCACCATAGGGAGATTTATGACAACGATTGAGTATGCCACCCATCTCATATTCCGCAACACATCTTTGATATAAACTATCAGCACATTATTTAAACAAGTAAGGATCATCCCAGAAATATTGCTTGACATCATGCATGAACTTCTTCTATTGATGGGACAAATTGTCTAGCTGTACATGGCCCACTAAATAATTGGCATAATCGGCGAAGCATAGAGTAGCAGTAGCAACGAATATGAGTTGATCAACTGGAAAAGAATCATCAATGAAAGACTGATCCTTATCAATAAACCGAATCCTTGAAAGGTGATCGGCCACAAAATTCTCTGCTCCCTTCATGTCACGAATCTCAATATCAAACTCCTGAAGCAAGAGAATCCAGCGAATGAGCCTAGGCTTGGCTTCCTACTTGGATAGGAGGTACGTTAGGGCTGCGTGATCAGTATAAACAATGATTTTCGWGCCTACTAGGTAGGTCCAAAACTTATCAAGAGCATACACAACAACAAGTAACTCCTTCTCAGTGGTGGCATAGTGAACTTGAGCTCCATTAAGCGTCTTGCTAGCATAGTATATAGCATGCAAGACCTTCTCTTTCCTTTGGCCTAAAACAGCGCCAATGGCATAGTCACTCGCATCGCACATGATCTCAAAAGGAAGACTCCAATCGGGAGGTTGCACAATGGGAGATGAAATCAACGCCTGTTTTATCCTATCAAAAGACTCAAGACACTCGTCAGTAAAGACAAATAGGGCATCTTTCAAAAACAATTGTGTAAGTGGTTTCGCAATCTTGGAGAAATCCTTGATAAAGCGGCRATAAAATCCYGMATGACCAAGGAAACTCTGCACCCCTTTAACATTAACARGAGGTGGAAGTTGCTCTACCGCTTGCACCTTTGCTTTATCCACTTGAATGCCCCTAGACGTTACAAGATGACCAAGGACGACACCTTTAGTGACCATAAAATGGCACTTTTCCCAATTCAGCACAAGACTTACCTCTTCGCATCTTTTAAGAACTTTTGATAGATTATTGGTCATAGTCAGACCCATACACACTAAAATCATCCCTAAAAAGTTCCATGATAGACTCTAAAAACTCAGAAAATATACTCATCATGCATCTTTGAAAAGTTGTTGGAGTGTTACATATCCAATTGGCATCCTGCGAGATGCAAAAGTACCATAGGGACATGTGAAAGTAGTCTTTTCCTKATCTTCARGGTGAATTGGAATTTTCATAAATCCCGAATACCCATACAAATAGCAAAAGTACTTATGGCAGCCTAAATGCTCAAACATCTAATCAATAAAGGGAGGGGAAAAGTTATCCTTTTTAGTAACCTGTCACAATTCTAGTGGGAATCACAAAAAGAAACTGCAGCGATCTACAGTTACTGTCCATGAGAAACACATCGTTTCTTCAAGACGAATACAAGAAGAAATAGGTCTCGAGACTCAACAATCAACAATAAAATGTCGCTATCCCGGCAAGGGCCAAAATTTGAAGTACGCGGACAAACCTGTCAGTAGCGAAGGGAAGTGACCGAAAAAAGCATTACCACAGAGAGGGAACGTGCGGACAAAAGAATGACCCGTTTTGGATGGTGCATCGAGTAGCGGATGCTCACGTGACATTTCACGGGAGTATGAAGCGGTTCGGTTGGCGTTGACAAAAGACTTGTGTTATACTTCCCTATGTTGAAGATTTGCTGATCAGATTTGACCTTCACGCCATCCAGTTGTGAGGCATCCACAAGTTGGTGCAGTCGGCTCAAAGCACAAGAGTCCTATGAACCTGGTGAGTGACATGTATTTTTTTGTTTCTTGTCTCCCTTCTTTTTCCTCTCTTTTCTTTTTTTTTTATTTTTGTTCTCTACTTACCTTAACGGCGTAGTCATCTTCGGTGATCTGAATTGACTACAAGGTCTCGGAGGAGCAATCACTATTCTTGTTCAACTCCAAAAGGAAGAGTAGAAGGTTGGAGGCAGAGATCTCAAGGAGAGCAGAATATGATACATTCTGGACCGATCTCGATGTGTTTGCCGTTTGAATTATGATTCAGTGATTCCAATTCAACCTTGCCGAATGACTAAGAGTTGAATGGAAGGGTCATCACAAGAAAGAGAAGATGGAGCAGCGCT
>SNQN01001054.1:32891-43818 GCA_008642245.1 Bassia scoparia
TAAATCGGCTCCAGTGAAGAATCGCCGAAGGGTTGTGGTAGAGGACGATGATGAGGATGACGTTCCTCTATCCCACCTTCGTGCTTTAGATGCATCGGAGATTCAACCGATGCAAACTGTCAACACGGTGGGTACCAAAAAAAGTGCACCRGTGGATACCGCAATCACCACCGATCCTATCATTGAGCTCCTAGTGAAAAATCCTAAGGYTGCTCCCGCTCGAAGCCCAGCATTGTTGTCCGAGTTGGAAACAGTGTAAGAGATTGAGGAGGTGGGCTTCTCGGGTTAGCAACTGATGACCCAACTCGAATTCTTCTCTTTCCAAGATGTCGGCCCCTCCTCGTCTGCACAAGGAGAACAGAAGCGGAAGTAGACTCCGCATGACTTGGAGAAGGTAATGGGCGTAGATAACGAGCCAGTGACTACCCGATCAGATGACCTCCTTTCAAACWTTAATTTGGAGGAGGAGTTCAATTAGGGTGGTTGGTCTGGAAGCGCTTTTAGGGACCCWTTGTATGAAATTGGTAGAATATTGGTCCCCGAACATGTGAGGAACACATTTCTATAATGCCGGCAGAAGATGTACTCCATCGGCAACCTCTCARTATTAAGGCCAACCGACGCAGGGACTTTTGAGATATAAGTTTGGGTCGGTTTGTATCTGAGCGGGATCTTTTTTACTTCGGTTCTCCATAACTCTCTTCAACTTCTTCAAGGAATTTTAAGCTGATTTGCTTTTGCTCTTCTTAACTTTCTTCAATTTCTTCAAGGAAAATTAGATTATCTTGCATGATTTGTCGGCTTCCTCCCGTCATAGAGCCTTTAAAATGAGGAGTTCCATCGATCAACTTGATCTGGATACATCCAAGATAGGACCGATGCAGGGACTTTTTAGATATACGTTTCGGTCGGTCATTTTCCTTTGAGCTTAGGATTTCAACCGATCTTTGATCAGGATATATCCTTGGTAGGACCGACGTAGGGACTTGTAGAAACAYGTAAGTTTCAATCAGTTATTTTCCTTTCAGGTTAGGAGTACAATATCAGGGTACATACTTGGTAGGAYCGACRTAGGGACTTGTAGAAAGATGTAAGTTTGGATCGGTTATTTTCCTTTCAAGTCAAGGGTACCATATCGGGGTACGTCCTTAATAGGACCGATGTAGGGACTTAATAATGAAACGATCAAAACATAACAATTATAGAAAGCAAGATATGACAAGTATAGTAAAGTGGGATGTACTGTACCGATATTAGTTAACATGACGAAGTGCGATACACGTACATTAATAGATTGGATGAGTTAGAAAAAAGCTTTACATAAAGATCGGATGACTTACCACCTATCTGGTTTCAATCTAGACATAGTATTTCTTAAGTACATCCGAGTTCCAATGACTTTTCGGGTCTACACCACTCATAGTACGAAGTTTGAAAGTGTTGGGTTGCAGATGTTCGGAAATTTCATATGGACCTTCCCACGTGGCTGATAGATTGCCATCAACCCGATCTTTTTGAACGGCAATGGTGTTACGTAGAACTAGATCCCCCACTTGGAGATGACGCTTCTTTACCTGTTGGTTGTAGAATTTACCGATGCGTTTCGTGTAAACCGCCATGTGTCATCGGCCATCATCCCGGGTTTTGTCCAGGAAATCTAGAGATTCTTACTGTAACCGCTCTTTAATAGACAAAAAAGACGGAATCCGAAGGCTTGAGACGCCAATCTCCACGGGTAATATCGCTTCTAAACCATATACCAAAGAGAAAGGGGTGTGACGGTGGACTCTTTCTCTGTTGTTCTGATCGCTCACAATGTACTTAATAATTCGTCCAGCCATGCCGACTTTTTGGAGTCACATCACTTCTTCAAAGATGTAACTATCTGCATGTTTGTTGCTTCGTCTTACCCATTGCTTTGTGTATGACAAACTGCTGATCGAGTATGCAACACGAATTTTAAATTCGATAAGATATGCCCGAAGGGGTGCGTTATCAAACTGTCGGCCGTGATCAAATACGAGTACCCGAGGAACGCCAAACCATGTTATGATGTGCTGCCAAATGAATTTCCTAACGGCATGCTCGGTAATGGTAGATAGGGCTTTTGTTTCCACCCATTTGCTGAAATAATCCACTCTAATAATTAGCCATTTTCACTGATAAGCTACTGTTGGGAATGGTCCCAAAATGTCCAACCCCCACTAGGAGAAATGAAGAGGATAGAAGAATGATTGAAGATCCTAAGATGGTTGGTGAATAGTCGGTGCAATCTGTTGGCACTTGTTACACTTTCGGACCATTTCCTTTGCTTCCGACACCATGATCGGCCACCAATAACTGGTGCAGACAGCTTTGTGAGCCAACGTGCGTCCTCCGAGGTGATTGGCACATATGCCGAGGTGTAACTCCCGGATTATATAACTGACATTTGTTGGTCCGACACACTTGAATAGAGGGTCGGAGTATGAACGTCAAAATAGCTTGACATAAAGTAAGATAAACCGAGATGCAGTTCGCTTAAATTTTACCCCCTAATTTTTATCCTCGGGTAAGGTGTTAGTGAGTTTGTAGGCCAACATCGGATCCATCCAACTTGCTTCTCTTTCAATGGCGTATGTCTCGGCTATGACATCGACGCTTCTAACAGGTCAGACTTCCAATTGTACTGGTCTTGTGAATTCTGATGGAGCTGTGGCTGCCCATTTTGCCAACCTGTCGTCCAGTGTGTTTTGACTTCGGGGTATCATCTCTACCTCGAAAGTTAGAAATAGGCAAGACAGCTCCTTTGGCCAAATACTTTACCAACGTTACATCCTTTTCTTCGTACTCCCCCCAAAGCTGGTTGGCGACCAGCTGTGATTCTGTTTTAAACCAAACATGATGAGCATCCAAGGAATAACACAACTCTAGACCGGCAATGGCCGCTACATACTCGGCCTCATTGTTTGTGGCATTGAATTGGAATTTAAGGGCGTATTCGATGGTGAGACCTTCGGGAATCAGTAACATGACTCCTCCTCCCAAAGTGTGTAATATGGATGATCCATCAGAGAAAACATGCCAAACCAAGCATGGTTCGGCTCCAACTGATTGTTGTCTAGTTTCGGCTATGAAGTCAGCCAAGGCTTGCGCTTTAATCGCTGTTCGTGGTAGGTAGGCGATCTCAAACTCGATTAACTTGAAAGCCCACTTAGTCAGCCTTTGCGACCACTCAACCTTTTCGAGTACCTTCTCTAAAGATTGATCGAACAATACCTTGATTGGATATGAATCAAATAAAGGGCGAAGCTTCCAAGAAGCGATGATCACCGCGTATGCAATTTTCTCGGTTAGGGGGTACCGACTCTCAACATTGGTCAAGGTATGTGTAGGACGTGGGCCGCGCCCTCGCGTATAGCGGGCGCGCGGCTTGGTACTACATCGAGGTGCTTTGCGTGGGCTTGAGCCACGGAGCCCGCACGTGAGTGCGTTGGGGTAGTGTTGTCGAGTAAGGGGAGTCGCCACCGTGCCTATAAAGGTTATTCACGGACGCCCGAAACGTTGGTGCCAAATTAATGGCCCCACGTTCTGATCCAGTAACCAGTTCGTGGGTTCGGGGACATGGTACGAATCAGATCTGTAACCCAATTCGCCCGCATGTAGCGGCCTCTACTCGGTCTCATTGCAATTCCATTCATCACGATTATTGAATGCACATAACTTACGTTTTTAGCACCTTAGAAGCGTACTAACCCTAAAGATTACTACGAAAGTGTGTTTCTATTATGCACAAGAGACTACCTAACCTAGAAATTGTGACCACTTTGCATTAATCAAGTTAAAACGGTGCCTAAAAACCGGTTGTCCATAGTTAATCTGATTTTAAAGTGATTCACATAATTTCCGGTCTTTATTTAGCAAAATATATACAAATGATACAACAATGATAATGCGAAGTATATGAACTCCAAAATATATATACAAACCAATCTTACCCTAAATCTGCAAACAAAACAAAGGTTAGTTTGTAAAACGAAGCGAAACGAATCTTCCGCCTTGAATCGCTATATAAAGACAAACAAAACAAATGTTAGTTCATGATGAAAAACGAGCGCAATGAATCTTTCGCCTTGAATCGCTATACAAGGATAAGAAATCGTTAGTATTGACAAGTGATAATAATAATGAAAATGAAATGAAAAGAACGAAAACCAAAACAATGAAAACATTGAAAACATTATGAAAATCCTACATATTTACATGGAACGATTAAATAGTGAGTTTCTACATGTTTATTAATTAGATCAAAACTCGTAATAGTTATTAATTAGATTGAAAAAGGAGTGTGTTTAGTGGCGAGTAATCTCAGAAATAAACCTTGTTATTGCTTGTTGAATCGAAAAAGAATCGATGCTTTGAATTCAAGAACGAATGTGTTTAGAGTGTTTGAGAGAGAGAGAGTAGACGTGTATCTTGAAAATCGTGTGTGTTCAGACTGAGCAAGGCAGGCATGTATTTATAGGCACGAGGGAAAAAACGAGGGAGAAAAACCCTGCGTATATACGCAGAGGAGCTGCGTATATACGCAGGTGGCCTGCGTAACCTGCGTATATATGCAGGTGGCCTGCGTATATACGCAGGTCTGCGTATATACGCAGGTAGCCTGCGTATATACGCAGAGGGGCTGCGTATATACGCAGGCTTCTGCGTATATACGCAGCTTCTCCCGTATATTTTTTTTCCAAAACTCGAAATATTTTGATTTCCTCCGATTTTATTTCGTGATTTCCCTTGATTCGACGCACCTAGACACCCTTGCTCTCCAAGCAAGGAGTTCTAGAGTGTTCTAGAAGGTTCCACGTATTTCCGGAGTATTTTTTGTGTATTTTGTATTTTTTGGTATTTTCTGCGTATAAAAACTTATAAAAATCATAGAAAAATGTAGAAAAATCAGAAAAATAATCTAAAAATACTGGTGAGCTCAGAAAAATGTGAAGAATGCAATGAATGAAATTATGGAGATCACCAATATAAAAAATCCTAAAAATAGAAAAGAAAACCTAAAAATAGAAAAGAAAAATGTGAAGAGTGTGATGAAAAGTGGAAATTATGGAGATCACCTATATAAATTATTTTAAAAATCCTAAAAATAGAAAAGAAAACCTAAAAATAGAAAATAATTAAAATAAATAAAAGAAAATGTTTTTGCCCCTTTTATTTGTCCTTTGCTCAATAGTTCCGAGTATGACCTCACGTATTTCCAACTTTTATGAGTTCAAAGCATCTTTTCTAAGTCGAAACAATCGCGAGACGCGGTATGTTTCATCACTGATTACTCTTTTGGGGAGACATTTTTAGGTGTCTATAGTATGGCTGACGAAGTAGATGGGGAGTTGTTGTTTATCTTGAACCTGGAGTAGAGCGACGTTGATTGATGTTGAACTGGCTGACACATAGAGTTGTAGAGCTTCACCTATGGTTGGTGGAGACAGTGTTGGCAAATTCAATAGATAACTTTTCAATGCTTTGTATGCGTCGGACTCCTCAGTGCCCCAAGTAAACTCTTTGTTGTTCTTTAGAGCTTTGAAGAATGGTAGGCCTTTATTATATGTGTTTGACAAGAATCGCGATAGGGTTGCCATTCGGCCAGTCAAGCATTGGATGTCGCGCTTAGTTATTGGTTCGGGCAACGACAAGATAGACTGGACTTTATCTGCGTTGGTGTCAATCCCGCTACCACTAACCATGAACATGCATTTCTTTGGTTTTCGTTTCATTCCAAATTTGCTTAGTGTTTGGAACGTTTCCGCTAGATCCTACTGATAGAGCGTCGCCAACCTATCAAATAATAAAACCTAACTCGGTCTCACTAACTAGTAGTAAGGGCAAGAAAGGGTCGAACCCATGAGAGACGTTGAATCAACCACCAAAAGTCATTATTTAAATAAGCTAAGTCAAACTAATACTTTGAGGTTTGTTTGTCACTAAACTAAGAGTTACAACTAGACTTGCGTTTAAACGAGGAACTTTGATAAAAAAAAAGGATCTAGGGCAATGGTTACACCACTCAAATTCATCAATGAATTGCAACAAACAAGGGGAAATTGACAATGTTGGGGTTAAACTATGGAACGTCACCTAAGACACCTAACTACTCTCTCGAGCTAGAAGGATTGCCTAATATATGGATTACATCCTATTTTCATGGTTATAATTCCCAAACCAAGTATGAAAACCAAATCATGGTGACAACAATGTTCCCTTGACTAGAAATTCCTATTCTCATGGCCTTTTAGTCAAGCAAGTTTAAAGGAGCCTACAACCTAACTTCATCTTTCAATCCTTCATTAAGGAGACTAATAAATAAGAACTTGTGGTGATCAATCACAGTACAAGGACTAGCATGAAAATCCCTTAAACAAGGCTAATTAACAACAACAAAAATCAAATCCCACAAATAATTAGCAATCCATGGCAAATTTGAGGGTTTCACCAAACCCTAGAAATTAACTACTCACAATCCATAAATAATTCCAGAAACAACAATTTAAAGTTCATAATATGTAAATTCAAAGCTAAAATCAACAACAATCAACAATTTGAAGCCAATAATCAACTAATAATAGCATAATAAGTACCAACAATTCACTACAAAGGAAGAACAAAAGAACTAGAGGAGATTGAAAGTTACTTGAAGCTTCAATTATGAACAACAATGGTGGAAATCACTTTACAAAGATAAAAACTTGAGAATTAAACTAGAAATTACAAGAAATTTGAGAGGAATTGAAGTTACAATCTAAAACTAAGAGGAAATAACCTAAAAACTAAGCTTCCCCGACAAAACGGACAAAGAGGGGTATTTATATCAACCCCCAAAAATCAGAATAAGAAACCGTAACATATATGAGAGTAACAGGTCAACACGGACGTGTCATGACTGACACGGAGGTGTTGCTCTGTCGTACGCACCACAGATTCGAAACAGCATAACTTTCTCTCTGGTTGTCGGATTTAGGATTATGACCTATCGTTGCAAAGCTAAAAGAATATTCTTTGACCTCCAAGTACAATCGCCAACATCCAATGATTGGATCAAAAGATATGACCGTTTCAAATCGGCCCTCTACGCAAAGCTCTCTAAAAAGGACAGTTCTTCTTGCAGGGGCTGTAACTTCTTCAACACTTATCGGAATTAAGCTTGTAACCATTCATCGCGAAGATAATGAAACGATCTTTGATCTCCAAGTTGAATCACTTCAAAAGTTTAATTATGCAGAAAGTTATGGCCATTTTAATCCAAAGTATGCACACAAAACATCCAAAAAGTGTCCAAAAATGCCTAAAATATACACAAAACACACAAAATACCCGTGAAGCATTAGTGTGACCAAAGTAAGTTAAAATCATTCAAAAAGAGGCATTAAGGACAAATAAAGGACCAAAATAAGGAGAAAAAATGCACTAATAAGTGGTCTTTTAGACCACTTATCACCTACCCATGTTGGGCACACACAATACTCTTGATAATTGAATCATCGACATAAACCTCAATATTGCGACCTTTTTGGCTGGCGAAGACCCGATCCACCAACCTTTGGTATGTTGATCGGCGTCCTTCAGGCCGGAAGGCAATACAACATAATTGAATACCCCCTGACTGGTGATGAAAGCTGTTTTTCATTTTTCATCGGGGTGCATGAAGATTTGGTCATACCCGGAGAAAGCATCCATAAAGCTCAGAAGGCCATGCCCACTGGTTAAATCAACCATCTAATCAATGCAAGGGAGTGGGTAGAAGACTTTGGGACATGAACGATTGAGGTTGGTATAATCGACGCATATGCGCCAACTGCCGTTGGGTTTCTTGACCATGACAACATTGGCCAACCATTCGGGATAAGGGCATGGCTCTTTGAATCCTGCATCTAAAAGTTTTTGTACCTCCTCCCCGATGGCCTTGTCTTTCTTTGGGAAATAGTTTCGTTTCTTCTATCTGACTGGAACGGCATCTAGATAGACACTCAACCGATGTGAGATGATGGATGTGTTGATGCCTGGCATTTCATTGGCTGATAAGGCGAGTGAGTCATTGTTCTCCTGAATAAGTTGGATCAAATTGATGCGTAAGTCCGAAGTAAGACCTGTACCAGTTGCGATGGTGCTAGAGGCATCCATTGCTGACAACGACACACTTTTGATCTCCTCTCCCGAACCAATCATTGTGTCTGGGTCAAGAGGACGATCGGCTCCCCCCCCCTTTGTCCACTACACTTGCCAAAGGTGCTTGGAAAGATGCATAATAGCACTTACGTGCCGCCTCCTAATGCCCCTAGACCCGTTCAGTATGTCCGATGTTTGACACGTAAATCATCATTTGATGGTAAGTTAAAACTACTCCTTGGAGATGGTGGATCATAGGCCTGCCCATGATGACGTTGTACACAGATGGCACGTTTAGCACCAAGAACTCTGCCATGATTTTTGCGTGCTACCGAACCGTGCCAACTATTGCAGGAAAATTTGTCTTTCCGTCAGGTATTGTTGTCGAGCCGTTGAATCAAACCACCGGGTAAGTGATTGGGACTAAATGTTTTAGGTCCAAATGCATGGCATCAAAAGCGCTTCGGATAATATATTTGTGGACGACCCCCCATCAACCAAGACCCGTTGGTTTGTGTGGTTGGACAAATCAATTGATATCACCAAAGGATCCTCATGTGGATATGAAACCCCAGCACAATCGGCCATTGTGAAGGTCATACTAGGGTACTTCGGAGCTTACTAGGGGGTACTGAAATTCACCTAGTGAGTTAGATTTCGGAGATTGTGCTTGCTTGCACTTCTGGATTCGACTCCACCAAAAGTTACATGGATCACTGGTTTCGGGAGATTTTGACTAGTAGAAGGCTTAAGCTGACCTGGTCGTCGGTAGTTAATTTCCATTGAATCTTTCTTATCCTCATATCAACGTACATATCGACTAAGACCGCCACGGTGAATCATATCTTCAATTTGATCTTCCAAGTTTAAGCAGTCAACGATGTTGTGTCTATAGCTGTCGTGGAACTCGCACCAAAGTTTTGTGTTTCTCTAATTTAATAAACGCCCTGGCCGATCCCACGATTTCTCATGCTTCATTGATTCAAATATCCTTGCCCTTGTTTTCGTCAATGGTGTGTACTCTGAGTATTTGGACTCGTATCGCTGATCTACATATTCGGCCGACCCACCTGTTCCACAACCCGAACCTTGTTCGGCCGCCAAAACCTGATTGTTATTATATCCGTGATTGGTGCTGTTGTATCGATCTCCCCCTTGATCAGCTCGTTTGTCATCCGGATAGTGTGGTTTGGTATCTGTGTTACGGCGCTTATCATTGCGTCGATCGTTTTTACGTCGTTGTGATTGATTACTATTCTTGCTTGGACCCTTTCTTTGGACATGTGTCAATGAAGTGTCCTGACTGTGCCAGTCATGACACCYAATGTATGTGTCGGCCCCACTTAATGATGCTTCAAGAGTCATTGGATTCTTTTTTAGGAGGTGGTCGAGGAAAATTCCTGGTTTGAGGTCGGTCGTTAATGCATGTACCGCCACGCGGGTTGGATGTTCAGAATAGCCGATGCCTCCGCGTTGACTCGAGTGATGAAATCTCGGAGTATTTCATCGGCTCCTTGGTGCAGGGAGAATAACTTCGTCGTTGTCCGCTCCTTACAGTTGGAACTAACAAACTTACTCTTAAACTTTTGAATTAGGTCGGTGTAGCCCTTCACCAATCCCTTTGGTAGACCCCTAAAGAACCACGTTTGTGCAATCCCAATCATGGTTGTTGGGAAGAACTTGCTCCAAGTTGCTTTAGAGTACTGAGACAAGTACATGTGCCCCTCATACATTAACATGTGATCATTGGGATCGATCGTTCCATCATATCGAATATGTGTCGGTAACTTCACTTTTACTGTAGGAGCATCCAAAATCCATTGTACGAACGGAGTACATTCTGGGGTCATCGTTATAGCTTGATTGCAGGGGTCAAATCCCTTGCATGCAAATTGGGTCATGTGTTCGTTTCAAGAGTGGTATGCAGCCTGCGACGAACTTTGAGTAGGACCTCCCTTCTTGGGCTTCTGCTTCGATAACGACTCTCCCGCTGCAAGATGGTGTCAGGGGGGTCCTGTGAGTTTGCGGTGTATCTAATATGGTCCTTTTCTCCGATTGTGGTTGTTCGGTCGATCGTGTGCCTAAGGTATTGATTAATGGTATGTAATGCATTTTCTTGCATACGTGGTTGTTGGTATGTTCGGCTCTGGCATTGTACTACATTCGTTTTATATGAGAATGCATGTTGGTACTTTCGGAATTGACATTTAGCTAAAACTTAACCAAATCCCGAACCCAAATCAATCGAAAACCCACAGCGCCATATGGATAACTGGCAATCAACAACCTACCTAGAGCAAGCCAAGCCCAAAGCACACTACACCAACATAATAAATATAACTCTACATACATACACAAGTAACGCATACAACACTCTCTCTATTTTCCTCACTCTAAAATAAAAAATCTACTTTATTACTCATACTAAAATCACTGGACTTAAGCATTCAGAGACGGTTTCTCGCCCAAACCCCTGAGGTAGCTGAGGTTTTAGCCAAAACCAACAGTCATGATTGGGGGGTGAAATTGGTAATTGATATCCTTAGTTTTTTTTTCAATTCGATCGAATGAGGAACTGGTTGGCGTCTTGTAAGCAGCAGATAATAGAAAGCAATATAAAGGAAGAACACGCAAAATTTAACGAGTTCAAGCCAACGTTGTCTTACGTCCTCCTCCCTATGTTTTTTATCATCTACTCCGGAACAAAAACAAAGAAACACTCCTATCTGTTTCCCCTACTCTGGGCAACCTCGAGTACACCCCAATCTTCCCTCCGTTTGTG
>SNQN01001054.1:45905-65362 GCA_008642245.1 Bassia scoparia
TGTCATATACGAGTCGAGCATGATGTCGTTCATGTGAGATTTATGAATTGAATAAAAAAAATATCAAACATGACTTATTGATTGAAGGATGGTCCCTATTAACCTAGTGACAAGAAGTCCCCTATTGCTAAATGTAGTCTCGAGGTCTCTACCATTATACTCATGTAATTAGTACCTGTATTATTATCTCCTGATTGTTTGCATTCATTCCAGCATGCTTTATGGGCATAAATCTAATGATATACTCTGAATTCAGATGCTCTAAACCAGTGAAGGAACAGTAACTAATTTGACATGTCTGTATGGGTAGGGAAAGAGGTTCCTGTACACAACTCTTAGAAAAGCTCTACAGAAATTGTTGCTCTCTAGAAAGAGGGAAATCGCAACAGAGCGAGTCATCATGATGGTAGCATAAGTGAGCAAGGGAACGCGGACAAACACTAGAGAAGCTAAAGTAGACCTACTCGACTGAGAGAAAGACTTTGAGCGCATTATTTTAACAACTAGAGGAAGAGGAGGAATGCTCAGCATTTCTGCAACCATACAATGGCACAATGATAACTAGGCTTCAGAAGAGAAGCACATGCAGATGGAAGCCTTGCTAGTACAAGGGATGATGGAAGAACATCAGAGTCTGATCAGGAAGCGCTGCCAGTTGATGAAGAGCTTTGGTGAGAGGAGAAGAAAGAAGCAAGAGTTCGAGAAGGAGCTTGAATTGTATAGAAAAGTATGACTACGAGGAAAGAGAGAAAGTGAGCCTGATATTTCAGGTAGGAGAGCAGGATTTCGTCTGCTTCTTGCAGTTATGGAGAGGAGAGTGATGGAGTTTCGGGAGATTTAAAATCACGGACAAGGATTCAGAGGAAAAAGAGGTGGTAGTCCACAGTATCAACAGTCAACAAGGAAAACGGGCCATCAAGAACACAGCTGATGCAGTCTATGTTACAAGGACTCATTGATTGGGTTTGAAGATGAAAGGCAGGCCTATTGTTGAGGAGCTCAAAGTTGCTAGAAGAGAACTTATTTACTTGGCAAGGAGGAAGAGACATTATAGACATGAAACCATTTGAGCAGTTCTATGAAGAAAATGGCAAGATTTGATGGTTAATAATGGCTATGGGCGTGACAGCATGGTTAATGGAGTTGACAGTAATGGGTTTACTATGTCATGGGCAACATCACAGAAAGGGAATCAATGTTCAATGACCAAAGAGCTTCCTTCTATCCATTTGTTTGATGCAGCAGACTCATTAGAACTCAATGGGAATGTCATGCTGACGAATGATTTTATATTACAAGTTCGGTTAGAAAAGAAAAGATTTGCATAGAAGAGGAGTTGATCAGGTTATGATAGAGGTTACAAGCACTAGAAGCTTGACAGGGTTCCTAAACACTTGCATTGGGTCATTAAGAAAGGTACAAGGTCTGATCTTCTTCAGAGGATCCTACAACATCTACGCGATTTCGAAGAATGTCGAACTTCAGCGTAGAAGAACATGGATCATGTGTTCATGTTAATCCAGTATACACTTTTCCAATATACTGATCAGCTATAGAGTCCTCTGATTGAGACTTACAGGTATACATACTATCCTTTCCCTTCAGTTCAATTTTGTTATACATATCTGATGCCATGAAATACTCCTATAACTGCCAATTAACAAGTTCTCTCTTCGTAAATACAGATCCCATTTCATGTAGCAACCTTGCTACAAACCAGTCAAAGTACATTCTATGGATTGAAAAGATAACACAAAGAAGATCGTACTTTGTCGTCTAGGATTCAGTGAAGCCCCTGAATGGTGAGTAGGTTCTTTCTTGGAATAGGCAAACAAAAACAAAGGTTTGCTGACCATTTTTCTACCTTTTTTTTTTTTTGGTTTATGCTTTTGTTCTTTGTCCAAAGTAATGTTAAAATCCCAATTTTTTGTGGGGTTGTCTCTATTTTCTTGTACATCACCCTATGAGGAAAAGGGAATGATTGGAGTTAAGTGTGTGTAGGATAGTGGAAGTTACTCAGAACAACTGTCCTCTGTAATTTGTTTTTTTTTTGAGCAAAGGACTTACATATGCAGAAATTGAAGATCCGACAATTTATTTCAGTCCCATGACACAACATTAAGTTTTCATGATCAGAGTGATCACAATATCTAGGTTAGATTGTAGCTGTCTTTATTCTTCATTTTGTTTTATATCAGGATTTTTGTGAGGAACTTTGCCTTTTAATTTATTTATCTATTTTGTGAGTCATCAGTGTTCACTTGATCATATCACATGGTGTATCAAATTCTTTTGTAAGTTGTTTTACCTGTAATGAAGGCTGTTAATTAAATTAATGTAATGAATCCTGTCTGTCTAAGTATATAAAATTGAGTTTGTTTATGCTGTTTTGAACAAGCTTTATTTTATTATTTACTTTTTTCAATATAATTGTAGAACAATAGTACATATAATGATGACATAACAGCTAATTGCTCTCATGTTTATTTGCTTAAGAACTACTCTAGCGTTTAGAGTGAAGGATAATCTTGCCCCATGAGAATCCATTGCACATGTTCAGTTTGTTATAAGTAATGTGGTATTACCACAAGTCTTAAATGTCAGGATTAAATGTTTGCACTAGATAACCTCACACAAACTCCCCATATTAGCACTCGCCATATTATCTCCTGGAAATGCTTCACCCATAAGCTCGCATGCAGTTGGAAACATTCCGAAGGCAGAGTGCACCTATTCTGTTGTGCACTTATTGCCAAAATAAGTTGTGAACCTTTTCCTGTATACTCTCCGCTCTCCACTTCATCATTCCAATTTTCATGTAGCGGTCGTGGGGGTGGACGATGTAAAAAATTGATGGTGTTGAAGTTTTCAAAAATCTCCAAAATCGATAAGAATTTAGAGTATAAGCTAATATTGAATCTAGTAGCCTATTAAACTTTAGACATTGGATCTAAACTTTAAAAAGGTTTTGATTGACCTCCATGTGAACTAGGTGCACAAGTTATTTCCACTAAGATAGTGTGCAGAAAGATGCTGGTCCACAAAGTAAAACTACATTAAGCCTACTGCTAGTGATTGTAGAGGTAAATATACATGCTTAATGTCAAAAACTCATACAAACCAAGGTTCTGCACGAGGACTACACACCAAAAAAGAAGCATGTGATCATTCACTTCCCGGCTTTCAGCTTATGTTGACATATGGATTTTCTTTTTTTTATGGAAAAAAAATATTCCCTTAAATCTAGAGTATGCAGATTCCAATAACAAAGATTCTATCTAAACTATCGTCCCAAAAACTCATTGTGGAAAACCCATTAGCATTGCCCACAAGTACACAATAAAAATATGAGCAGAATCAATATCTCCACAAAGAGCAAATTATTAACCAAGGATTGATACACCTACAAATTGTTGTCTTTGAGCTACAAAAAAAGTGTCGCGGTCCATACACATTTTTTTTCTCTGTTGCTTTCTCCGCAATTTGGATTTATAACAGAATAGTACATGTGATATAGGAGTGATACTATGGATGTACATGTTGAATCATGAACTTGGCAGTTTTTAATATGTGCTATGAAATGCATAATAAGGTCCAATATTACTGAGTTCATTCATTTCTAACGTTTTACTCCTATGTTAAGTTTATGATCAGTTATTTCAAGCAATCAATTCTAACTCCTTAACAAATGCCGACTGTTTTGTGATCTTGTTGATAGTATTGTTGCAACTGAACTAATATGTAATAGCTAAAAACATTCCATTCAACGGCAAATAAATATGATATGAAGAAAAATGTATTATAAAACGCATCAAGGAAATAATTATGCTTCGTACAGTACCTTATTAAGTCAGACAAATTCAAAGTTGTATTCTTAAAAACCACCTAACGGAGAGAAATAGGACCTCAAAATGTGCAAACAAAGCAATAATTATTGGTGCCTTAGGTAGGGCATAACTGCATAATGCATAGGATGCCAAACATATAATGTTCATTGTCGTAGCTGGTTCCAGATCAGCTCATGTTTCCCACATATTCTGGTCACTTGTTCTTGTATGTCTTCAAATATCTTTATAGTTCATTTCTGATTTGTTTGCAACTGTAATGAATCAAAAGAGAGACATATCTACATATCGTTTCTTGTCCCAATTTCTGTGTAACACGGTATATAACACAAGCACAGGCGTAAAACACATTTTTTGTACTGTAAGAAACTTGGAATTCTAAACCACAACGATAAAATCAATATGTCACTAAGAATTCTTTAAAAGTGCATATATAGTTGTACATGATCATTTACTAATCTCCCACACAAATATGCAAAGGAATTTTTGGATGGGCTGAGCTATCAACGTAACATTTCTGGTAACACTGAACATTCTAGGGTGTGTAAGCTGACAATTTAAGAAAAGTTTTCAACAAATTTTTCTGACTGTTTCTACTATAGCCTATTTATTTGAATAAATGTACCTTCACGAAACAATTCCAGAAATCAGACGAAATTCCATAAGTTCGTTTGATCAAGTTGTCAACATCAAGCACAAACATGAAACACTACACTAGTCAACACTACTCCTTTTATGCCAACGAACAGATGAACTTTGCGGCATCCTAAATTAATTAAAATGATTTCCAGACAGAATTAGTCACCTTGATCAGTCAACTCCGAAACAAGGAGGATAGTCCAGGACTAAATCGTCGACTGAATTAATGAAGATAATTCATTTAAGATTAAATTCAATCACTGACACGTTAATCTTAATATTTTATTATAAAGACCTTCACAACACGAAATTGAACTAACATCTCATATGCTTAAATAAATACTCGTAGCTACTTCAACTATTTTAAAAAGACAGTGTCTTCTGACATTCATTCTCATACAATACATAGGGAAATAATTGTAGTCAAAGGTTACTACCGAAATATGTAACTACTACATTGTTATAATTTGTACAACGAATTATACGAAAAAGGGAAATACAACGCATAAAGCAAGAATCATAACAAGTAGAAATATATGTCAATTCTAAACAAATAGACATAAAGAGTCAATTTAACTATTACACAAAAACAAATAATTATAACAATACTCCTCCATGTCATCATAGTCCTCATGGATCTAAAATTTGCAGTACTCAACCAAAAATCCTTTTTTTTTTTTTTTTTTTTTGCTTTTGAACGGTACTTCAAATTGTTGAATTGATTTTCGAATCATATCCACCCCAATCAACAGAAATGATTTTATTTTCCAAAGGCACCAAGATGATTTCAAAACTACCTGCACACTTTTTTTTAGCTTAATCAACAAGTGTGCGTCCTCACAGCAACCGGCCAATGCACTATTGCCTTAATTGCTCTCGCTCTCTCTATTAAATGACGCGGTAAATAATTGAATTTGTATATAATTGTTCCTAGTGGAAATATATTGCATTCCTCATGGTTTGTTGTTCAACTGAAAAGTGCTTCGTAATCTAAAATTTCCGCCAATGACGCCCTCGAGACAATCTAGTCATCTTAGAGATTTATGAAATAGTGAAACCACGGATTTCATATAAAATCGAACTTTCCTCGTTGAATTACACTTAAACTCATTCTCATTCCCATATTTCTACTAATGATGTACAATAAAATTCAATTCATTGTCCAATTTTATATTCCATACTTTCCAGCACATATACGATAAGGCAAATATAAGTCTACATTTGTTAATTCAACGCATCGTAAGCATTTAAATCATCAACTTTGCTTAAATGTCGATCATGCACTAAACCTAATAATAAGAATGTGAATGATTCTTCAAATCTCAACAATTGAGTATCATTTATAAGTTAACTAAATAGTTCCCAATGTTGTTAAATTTGTAAGAGTGGAGTTTAACACCATCGTCTTTAGTGGCAAAACTGAGATGAAATCTTTGGAAATTTGACATCTATATATCATGCTATCAACTATCTTTAATTAGATACTCGTGCTTGAATTTGAATTGATTTCTGAATTCTGATTCAGTATTTCTTAAGAACAAGCGTTCAAATGCAATATTGCCGGGAAAATGATGGACTATGTAATGTGGTTCATTAGGTGACCCTCATGGTACCTGACCCAAATCGGTATGAATGGATTGGTTCTTTTGTAACACTCTTGGTAGTCACAGAGACAATATTTTATCACGTGAGGAGTTGTACCTTTAGCGAATTGGGAGGGTTGTACAATCATAAGTTGGTGAACATAAGATCCGATATAGATTATATTTCTCTATCGAGTATAGCCGCAAGGATTTGGCTTTGTGTGGGGCTTGTTATTTCCATAAAACCCTCTACTAAGTTGACGGTATCAATCATACTCCTATATAGTAGACTTTGTTCTCCTCAACTTTGATGTGGGATTGGAACCCTAGTTCTCTATCACTTCACCTTGACAATGAGTCTGCATCTCGAAGGCACGAATTTAGGAACCCGGAAAATGGACTCCTCGGCTCTGATACCATCCAAGTTCTTATTACACCAACCCCCCTACATTGCAAGATAAACCCCCTAGTATACATCGTGCCTTTTTTTTCCATTGCTTATTTGTCAAATATTATATATCTATTCTAATTTTATTTAATTAATGATCTTTTAATTTTAAAAACTCATGCAGTGAGAATATAGGGGGAATAAATCATTGCGCATAAGCTAGGGGGAGGGGTTGTATTTTGCTAGGCTGAGGGGGGATTGTTACTAATAATTGGCGATACCATCTGTAAACCTTGGTGTACAGAGCTTCATTAGTAGATATATGTCCACTTTATGGGCATAGCCACAAGGATTTGTTTTTGGTGTATTTTTACTTACCCAAAAGGCCTTCTACTAGGTGATGTATCAAATTCTACTCTATATAGTAGACTTTTTTTCCATCAACATTCTGATACTGGGATGGCACCCTGTTCCTGTCACCCACCTCAAGGAGCCCTGGTCCTCGAGACAGCCGAACCCGGAAAGGCTTAGTTCTTGATTACCTCATAGAGCTAGACAGTTCCATTCAACCCACATCGAAAGTTGAGCCGCAAAGTCTACTTATAGAGTAGAGGATACCTTATCCCTAGTAGAGCACTTGTTTGTGGTGGGAAGTCCACCAAAGCCAATCCTTGCGGTATTAAGACCATTAGGAGGACATATCTACAGTGGGCTCGTGACCCTGTGATTTACAGGGTACACGACTAATTGATGGTTTGTTCGATATTTCAGACTGATTATACTTGTCGGTTTCATATGTTGATCGCTTTTATCGAATGATTTCAATGTTATCTAATACATTTTAATTGATTTGTTGTCGTTTATGTTAGGCTTTTCAGTTTGTCAATGTACGTGTATTGTTGGCGTTTAAGTTAATTGTTCGGAATCTATATAGTTAAGATTAGACAATTTGCAGAGTTATTCAAATTAGTAATATTGTTCAAATAGTTTAGGTTTATCTGTCATTTGGAGTTATAATAGTTTTGGATTTAATATTTTAATTCTCTAAGGGTTGATACATCGATTCATCAGGATTGTCCTAGTATCAAGTGGTTTGTTACAGGTCAAATTTCAGTTAGGAGGACTAATTTCGAGTTTGGGTGATTCTCGAGTTAGGAACCTTTATTGCCAAATTCAGGTTGCTGGGTCACTTCAAAGGTTCATGTTAAACCTCGGTTACTCAGCAGGTCTGACCCAACATAACACTAGTAACACCTGTATACGATGTTTGGTTAGCCTAGTTCAAGGACCGTTGG
Organism: Bassia scoparia; assembly: GCA_008642245.1. Lineage (NCBI taxonomy): Eukaryota > Viridiplantae > Streptophyta > Magnoliopsida > Caryophyllales > Amaranthaceae > Bassia > Bassia scoparia. The sequence continues at coordinate 53,656 of SNQN01001054.1, forward strand.
CTTTAGTTTGGGACCCAATTTTAGTACCCAATGGTGGAATGGATTGATTGACACGTACCTGTTTTCGACTAATTTAAAAGATAAATCATTAATTAATCTAAATCGAATAAAATTTGTGCGAGAAGTATATAGATTATAGAGAATTTTAATGAAACATATTGTAAGATTGATTTTTTATTGTGCCTTACGAGGGTAATTGGTAGGGGGACATTGGAAAGAAGTAGACATTAGGAAAGACGGGAAAGTAAAATTTGAGAAGCTTTGTCATAACAAAGTGGCATTCTAAATTTTGTTATAGTCAAAATATTGGGGAGAAGACAGAGATAGTTGGTAAAAAAAAATTATTCATACTCTACATTAATGATGCATGTTTGTGCAAAATTTTCAAAGTTTCATTCTTCTCTGAAACAAATCGATATTTCATAATGTAAATAAAAACTTTCATATCTTCATAGTTGACCAATTCAACCAAACTAAGCATGGAAAATTCGCATTTTTTTCCGAGCTAACTTAAAAGTTAGATTCAGCATTTATTGTAATACATTCGCCATGTTGGTCTTTTTACACAATCGCTAATATAGTAGTCGATGGGTGTAACAGCTGCCTCTTCCAAATACAACAGACCCATGACTACTTCATTACCCTCTTGTACCCGTTAATATCGGTTTCAACCTAAACACTTTGTTTTATCTGATATAGTTAAGCTCATGCCCTGAAGATTGCAATGGTCGATCTGGCGTAAACAAGAATAGCGGTTAACTCAGACACGAACATTCTCCAAATAAGATCAAGCTCTTGCATTTCTAACTACAGAGTTCTTTTGATATTTTGTTATACACAACGTTCAATTGCACAATAAACTGTATGCATGCTTAAGTTTCCTACACTTCAACAATTGAAAGCTTTGTTAATGGTTGAGATATCACAGTACTCTCATAAAGAGAACAAACAAGGGTTTAGCTCCTAACAGAATGCCACGGATTAATAACAATCAACCCAAAATATTACTACGGCTAAAACACTTAAACTCTTTCTACATATAAATCACATCCAAGCACTTGATATGCTCGCAATGTCTGAATGCCTTTAAGTTAGTACAGCATCTTCATAGTAGATCACAACTCAGCTTACAACATGAAATTCATTTCATCCCGCAGCGAGGCAAAAAAATTTCTGGACGATCAAGGCTTACTTATTGTGTTATGTGTATTCGTCATCACTGCCGCTAGTATAGTATGAACTAACAAAGTAAGAGCACAATAAAGTTATTTTACGTAGCATTAATGATTTAATTAGTAATGTTAAGAGATGGCAAGAAAGCTTATCGACAAACTACCTATCATCGTCATTCCATCATCACGTCGGTGCTGGTGTGGTTCAAGAGCACAGTATGTTAGATAGATGAATCTGAAGCTAACAACATACAGTTGATGAATCTACAACGATTGAAGGAGTAATTAAGAAAAAAAATAGATAATTACCCCCAAAACATGCGGACTCCGAACCTTTGCCCTTGTTGGAAAACCTTAGCCTCGTGTTCCTCGGCTCGCGCTTTTTAATGCATCTTCATATCAATCATCTCACAAGACCTTGAGACGAAATTGGACTGGGAAGGAATGTTACGCGGTGGTCTGTGAATAGAACTGGAGGAAGGAATCATGCAGAAGAACTCGGACAGATTTTCTGAACGCAAATACTCTCCTCAACAAATCTTGTCACTTGATCTTTTCTCTCTCGAATCCGCTCCTCTTTCTCCCATGAACCTGTCCAATGCATTCACGATCGGAATACAACTCCTATGTATTCTATTTGATCTCTCAATTGCAGAAACGAAATTTGCCGTGTATCGATTTGACTCCTAATTTTGGGATTTGAGGTTTCGAATTTGTTCTTTAGGGTTCGAATTTGATTCTGAATTGGGGAATTTCGTTAGTTTGTACTTTGTGATTTTCTACCCTGGCCTGACAAACTAAAGCCCGCCCAGCCCAATTGTTGAACCATTATAAACAAAGCCTATTATTATACAACCCCTACATTGCAAGATACACCCCCTCCATTGCTTTTATTAGTTGTCAAATATTTATATCTATCTAATTTTATTTAATTAATGATTTTTATTTTTAAAAAATCATGGTGAGAGATAATAGGGGAGATAAATCATGTACCACATAAATTGGGGAGGGGGTTGGTATTTTGCTTAGGTAGGGGATTGTACCTAATAATTTGCGAATACAAGTACGTGTAATTGGTGTATAATCAACCAAAACCCTTTTGAATGTGGCTTGCCACAATTTAACAATATGGTGTGAACTTGTAAATGAGGAAGCCCATTAAGACAAAGTAACGGAGTCCATTAACACCAAATAACGGAGCCCAAAACTGCTAAAGATGATGCCATTTTGTTTTGTTGGATCATTTCGTACATTATTCAGAATTTGAAACATCATTTGCTCTTTTCAATTTTCTAGCGGTTTCTCTCTCTTGTTGTTGCTCATTTCTTTTCTCTTTGTTGCATTTTGTTGCTCGCTTTTGTTGAATTTCATGTCTTCTTCTTCAGTTGTGAAATTCTTTCAATTCTACTCTGTCATTTGRGTTGCTTTTGCTCTATTTGAAACTTTTTTGCTCAATTTTAAGTTTCTCATTTGTGATTTTCGCATTTGCTGCGTTTTGAYTTACAAAAATGACGAAAACAATTAAAGTTATCGTTAAAGGTGGTGGTAAAGYATCAACTAAGCTTGTTGATTCTCCTTCTGAAGGTCAGTTGTTTAATTGCATTTGTTTGTTAACATGTACTTTATGTAACTGTACTAGTTAGGTTTCTGAATTTTGAATTTTGCTTCCATTGTTGGTGTATCGATTATATGTGCACTATATCCGACAAGCATTTGTTTTATTTTCACTTATTCACTCTTTTATGCTCGAAGTTTTTAAGATCTATGGATTTTTCTTGRTGTTMTTGTGTTTCTGTTGTTAGTTATATTGTTTTTCGCTCTATATTTGATGGTTTGTTCAGCAAATATAAATTCTTTTATGAAAAGCAATTTATATAATGAAGAAAATTAATTGATTTTAAAAGGGAAAAGTAATTGATATAATCTTAGGGTATGGATTTGTAATTTGTGAGGCATGATGGACAAGTTGTAACTTGTGAAGATTTTTATGCGGCCATGAAGGATGCAAATAATACAGATTTTGCAAATTTCTTTCTTTGGTGCGTTTTTGTATTTCCTGATAATTGGTTATCTGCTGCAACATTTTTGTTGTTGTTAGTATTTATAAGCAAGATTCATCAATTGCWAAAGGTACTCGCAATGGCAAACCAGTTGTGAAAGTCACTTCATATTATGATAGTGAGAAGCACACATTTGCATAGAAATCTAATTCTGTTCATATCTGAATTTGATTCGATGATATATGGGTTAATCAGAAGAGAAWTTGGATCTGATTAGATGCCTTAGCTGATTACTGGCCACTTAGTCGTCGCAATTTTTATTCTTTTAATGTGTTCAATTTGATGTTTAAGTTGATAGATACGGGATACCCTTGTATCTTTTTATTCATCAGTGTAGTTTTATAATGTGGTTTTGGTATTTCTTGGAATGAATTGAATTTTTGTTAAAACGAGTTGAAGGGAATGTGTAGGATAAGTTAAGCTACTTGNATTTTGCCTGCAGTGAAAGGGAACAAACGTTGCTACTATTGAGTCCCTTAGGTTTTGAACGATGACAAATAGAAACAATGAATAGGAAACATGACATTGAATGGTGAATATAGTTGGTGGGGAACCAGCTATTATTAGAGTGATGTTTRCTTAGACAAGTTTTTACTCATGAGTATTACCTATTGAARTAAATTGTCTATTTACAGGGAACAATTAGTTATGCAAAGTTCCATGTACCGGTGAGGAACCAGTAGGAACWGTTTCCTAGACTACGCATACTGAAAAGCAGTCTTATAAATGCTATTGTGCATTAACCTTGTTACATGAGCAGTAGCTAAGTTTGATTCCAAGACTTAGATCATAAAGGCCTTTCGAAGACATTCGAGGAAATATGCATTGCTTTAGATTGAAGTATTCAAGGAAGGTTCAAGTCTTAAAGATTACATGAAAAGAAGAAATTGTAAATTATTGCATTACTAGGGTTTTCATGTAATGTTCTCAGTAGTATGATTTGTATGTTTGGGTACTATAAGTGCTTATAAGTGAATAGAGTTATGTTGTGAATTCTGGTACAAAGCTTGTAACAGAATTCATAACATACTCAAAGTAGGGAACCAAGTTTGAGGAACCAAGRTCACTACTTGGAATATATTAGCTGCTTTGATCTAAGAAGATTTTCGTAAAATATCTCTTCAAAGATTTGTTTTATAAAATATTCTGAGCAGCTGGATAAAATAAGTGTGTATATTTTYGATACAATAAAACTAGGGGTATTTATCTTATTCGATTTTAATCTTGGATAAACCGAATAAGATAAATACTTTCCATAAATCACATAGTGACTTGTAGATCAAGTTTGTGTGATTTATGGAAACTAGGGTTATGCGTCCAAAGCCTATATATACACTTACTTTTCCATATTCCAAATTAAGTCTCTCACGTATCAAAAATTAGAGTTTATTTTTGAGAAAAAAAACTTAAGCACTAAACCCTACATCGAGTCATATACAAGAGCACTTTAGAGCGTAAATCATTCTCTTACTTAGCTTTCATGAAGTGAGATAGAAGAGAGAAAAACTGRTATTGTCAAAGTGATCAATAAAGGGGTTGATTGCTATGTGAGTGTTTGTGAGTTCAAACACAAAGGGCTTACGAGTGTAAGTCGAGTGCACAWTCACAYTCAAGTGTGGGGTGTACTGGTTCCCAGAGTAGGGAAACAGTAAGGAGTGTCTTCTTTGTTTTTCGGAGTAGATGAATAAAAGAACATAGGGAGGAGGACGTAAGCCAAAGTTGGCTGAACCTCGTTAAATCTTGTGTTTCCTTTATTGCTTTCTACTATGAATCATGCGTTGACTTACAAACGACAATCTAGCAGCCTACAGACACCTACAAAGTCTTCCCTATGTCTAGACATGCTTACTATCCCGAATTGAAAAAAACACTGAAGTCGTGATATACAGAAGTCATCCTGTAACATCACCCCCTCCTAGCGCCTCACTTCCATGATGCTTGCTCTAATTAACCCTTGCAGGCACCACTGTCTCAGATTGTTCTGTGGCGTGAAAAAACCCGTCGACTGTAGCGCATATAAAGTTCCCTAATATCCTTTGTCTCAGTTCTTATCGTGGTAGAAAAAGTCAAACAGAATTTGGTTAGATCTATTTTAGAGTTGATGACAAACAAGACTCGAGAGTATTCGATATTATTCGACTTACATGTGTTATGTCTGATGTAGAGTATGGATCTATAATCTACGCTAGTAGTGTTCTCGTGCTCCGACCTTGCTACTAGAGGCAGGGTTTGACGTTTGCCAGGATATTCCCAATCTCGGGCTGTGGGTATGAATTGATTGGGTTGGCGTTCTGTTGATGTTTTAGCCCAAATGTAGAATTCTTGTATAAGTTAAGAGAATTCATTTTCGCCGGCGCCAATCATCCTGCTAGTATAGGAACAGAACGTACATGTTCGACTTGTATTGTAATTTAGTGTTTAACTTTTGACCTAATATTTATATTAGATAAATACATTGTTTAGTCTAGCTTACAATTACTTATTGACAACAATTTAATTTGTGAAAAAATATATAGTTCTTTTTAAGACGAGGAAAAGATTTGTACTTTAGCGCGTATTTAATTTCTTACTTCTTATTCGAGATAGAAGGTTAAACATATCTCATATAATGTTTTTCGAGCAAAGGTTTTGAGTGTGAAACGTGCACCGGCTACTGGTATCTTAGTGTTACGTTATTATAGTTGTCTATACTATGACTATAAATTATTACTACCAATCCATTCACCTTAGGCTGGTGCTCTCTCCACCCTTTTGTCATCAAACGGCTCGTTCACTAAAAGAATATGGATACAGCACATCACAATGGTGCTGCTCAATGTCTTTTGACGTGTGTAAATGATGTGAAGTTCCAACTTATATTGTGTGTGCTCTTAGTTATCTTTTTAGTCCTTTCTTCGTCATTAATATATCGTCCTTGCTTTCTTATGAGGATTATCCAATTTCTAGTTTTCTTGCGCTTTTTGGGAGTTAGGGTTTGTCTTTCTTTTCTTCCCTTATGGAAGACTGAAATATTTTTAGGTTTTGTTTAAAAAATTGATTCATTGGTTGTAAGTGTACAATTTTGCCAATTGTGCGGACTGAGGATGCAATCTACATTCGTAATAATGTAATGTGGTTTTCTTCCAAGGAACTGTATCAAGGAGATGGATCGCATTCTACGATCCGGCTCGGCAGGTGATAATCATCTATCTAATGTAAGTGCGGAAGTACGTAGTTCCACCGAGCAATCTCCAGAACCAGATCTTGCCAACTCCATACTTCCGCATATCAGTTTGTGCGTGCTCCAGTTTTGGTTATTTTGAACAATTTCCTTACTTGATTAATTTTTTGTTAATTTTTATTTTCCCGTGATGCTATTGTAAATGCGTATGGACTTTCAAAATTAATGAAATTTAATGTTCTCTTAAAAAAATGTAAGAGTAATCCTAGAAATAATGAGAAACACCCTCAACTTGAATCATCTTTCCGATATTCGGTCTCCCTAAACTCTGGAGGCCACACTCGATGTGATTTTCACTGCGCTGACCGAAACACCCGATTCGATACTCCTTCACGTACTCAATTATATAGATCAGGAGATATTAGAATGTGAGGTACAGCTGTTTGCTGTGTGATAATAGCTAAGAATAGATCCTTGTCGGTTGAAAAGCAATATATATATAGAGCGACGAGCCTAGTAAGTCTAAGGATGACAACTATGGGGGTCATTTCGCCCCCCCCCCCGCCCCCAATATCTCCGAAAAAGTAATCATTCGCGCTTTAGAAATATTAGCGAAGTCGATCTCCAGTGTCGACAAAATGACCTAACATAATAGTCGGAGGGCTAATACAGTTCATAGTTTCGATACGTCAGTTCATACTACCGTGAAATTTTCGTAGAGTAGGCGTCAAATTTCAAAAAGCGGCTAGGTGCCGTAACTGAGTTCGTTTATTTTTACCCTTTTCTTTCTCAGCAGTTTTTGAGATGCTATGATAGTCCTATTATATATTTCTTTTATTTTCTTATCATCATTGCTTGCTATGGTGATTAATATTGCTACTTCACCTTATCTATAATAACATGATGAGTCATGGCTATAATATCTAATGGATTACTTTTAGCATCGTGTAATGAATGACTTCATTTTCTGTATATTCGTCCTTACGTTGTTAGTGGATAGTGTTTTAATTTGAGTAATGTACTATGTCGAAGTGTCATGATATATCGTTGACTCACTTTACATAGTAGATATCTATCCCAGTTCTTAGCACTTACGGTCAATTAAACGTGTACTTTATGTGGTAGTGTAATGTATAGACTTTGTAGATGAGTCCTCATACCTTTTTATACATTATTAAACATCTCTTTTTTGAATGTGTTCCTTGCCGGAGCAAAACTGTTATACGAGTAATGTTTGGTGGTAATCTTTGTGTACATGAGTGCGAATGCCCATAAAGTACCAAAGTAACGTGAGCCATTAACACCAAATAAGGCCGAGAAGCCCTCCCATAATCATGACGTTAGCACGCAATTGATGCCATTATATGTTTCATTGGCTATGCATTTCCAGCTACAAATTATCTTTAGTACTTCTGCTTAACAGTCATGTTCTCTTTATTCAACTCCCCTAGCCGAATTTCTTCTCCCCTTGCTCATATTTGGAACTAAGTTCTTTTTCTCTCATCTATATGTGAAACAAATTTTGTACTGCTCGACTTTGTAATGAATTTCTGTCTCGTGCTGTGCTACAATGATGTGTAGAAATCTTCTCCATATACTACTCTTCGCTACTTATGCGTATATGTCTCTATGCTAAAATATGACACACAATTCTCCTATTTGTGCTCCAAGATTATATAGCGTCTATCATTTCTAGTAGAGTTTCCTGTGACATCTTTGGACATGTTTGACCATACACTGAATTACATATACATAATTAGAACTCGAAAAGCGCTAGAGTGTAAATCGTTAAAGTGTGGTAAAGAATCAAAACTTATAAGGCTGTTGATTCTCCATCTGAACCATGAAGTATGTTCTTGATATATCTAATAGTGCGAATTGTTTATAGCTTCTCTATATCTCATTGAAAAACTATATGTACTTGAATTTTATTCTTCTCCATTTTACTTTCTGGATGAGGTTTTCTTGAACTTCCTTGAATGTTTGATTCTCTATATGTGATTGTGATTTTTTGGCTTTTCATTGTGATATTTCTCCTAATGTACTTATTATGTAGCACTATGTTTTCTTATCAAAATGATGTTTATATATAGTTCTTATTAATATAATATTTTTGAGATATCAATTTATCTCATCTCTCGCAGTTTTAATATCTATGGTATTTTCTGTGTGTTGTTGTGTTTCTGTTGTTAGTTATATGTTTTTCGCTTTAATTGATGGATTATTTCAGGCAGAAAATATAATATATCTTTTAATAGGAAAATACAAAATTCTTAGGGATATAATGTAAGTGATCCAAATTAAAATATGTCTAAAGAGAGACAAGTGAGATTTGGTACTATATGAAATCTCCCTATAGGGGGTAATAGGCTGCAAATTTGACTCGAAGGCTTGCTGATGGAGTTTTATTACTCTTGTGAAGATTTCTTTCTGACCCCGGAGGCTCAGATATAATTAAGAGTACTGCAAGATAAATACAGATTTATAGTACAATATCTAAATCTTCTTCTGTAGGATGGGTATTATTCAATTGAAGATTTCAACTGATTAGAATTTAGTCAATATCTCGCTGTATAATTTTTAGCACTGTTAGTTGAGTACAGTGGCTTGCTCATAGTCTTAAACATGAAGAAGTTCTCCGAATTGCTAATAGGTATTAACGCTATTCGCGAAATGCTAAGAACCAAGTTGTGAAAAGCCACTTGGCTTATTAGTGGATTAGTGAGAATGCAACAATAAATATTTGGCGCTCAGACAATCTAATTTCTGTTCATATCTGAATTTGATTTGACCGTGAATTCAGTAACGCTATATGGCTTCAAACTCAGCAGATAATGAGCGACTGCACTTGATTAAAGTGCTAATCAGATATAATTTACATGTGCCACTTAGTGTCTCTGTGTCGGCATATTTCTTATTCCTTCTTTGTTATGTGTTCAAAATGCCTTTTTTAAATACAATGCCTGTGTCTTAGAGTGCTGATAGATACGGGTACCCTTGTAATCTTTTTATCATCAGTGCTAGTTTTAAGTGGTTTTGAGATTTCTTGAATGAATTGAATTTGTTGTAAACGGTTGAAGGGATGTGTAGGATAAGTTAAGCTACTGTTTAGGCAGTAGATATTCTGTATAATCAATTGCGGAGTCTAACCATGTTGTGTTGTATTTTCTGTATCATAACTTAGCCACAATTAATAACCAGTCCCATTAACTCTATAGCAACCTCATGCAAAAAAACAATTAACTGTTAAAAGTAAGAATGATTGAACTACTTATGTTCCTGACGTGTCAAGGCTCTAGGTTATTGTTTAAGCTTCTAGGGGGTTTTAGAATGTGCTCAATTCCTGTTTTGGTTTTATGTTCTACACTTTACTCATGTGTTATAATGAATACCTTTCTAGAATGTGCTGTGGATGTTTTTGGATATTTCTAAGGTAATTACTTCAATTTACCCCTAATTGGACTTGTGATGGTTAATATAGACTTATTACACAATTCTGACGTATCTCTTAAGTTGATCATTCTACTAATTTGTACGATCTGTCTTAGGAGTAACGGAACATTAACAATGTGTCTAGAACAATGACGTTGTACCAAGCGGAAGTTACCGTGCTGGCCAATCTGTCCAAAGAAACGCCCTAATGCCAATAGTCTCTCCTAGATTGCCATATGGCGTACTCTCGCCATCACGACAATTTCTCTTACTGGCAACTAAATAAAAAGTATCTTCTAAGGTTCTTCTTCAACCTTCTGATGATCACATGGCTGGTTTGTTCTGAGTTAGTCGTTTCAGTTATGCCATGGAGAGTATTAGTGTTACGATTAATTAGCTTGAAGCTGCCATATTTTACAATGTGAGCTAAATACCTACGTGGTTCATTCTTCTGTTGTTATATTCAATTTTTTTTGTCATGAAACAGATTCGTTTACTAAACCTAAATCTAGTATCATTGAAGTGAAAGTTGAAATGTGGTCATATTCTAATTTTAGTAAACGTTTTTCAATACAATACAATAGCTCTGAAAATCAGTGTTCTACGATTCATATTTTCTCGTGTTCAGATAACGTAGATCTTGATTAATTAACATATTTGTAGTAAATTGATAGTTACTTTCTAATATATCTAGAGAATCATATGCTATAACATATTTTACATTCATTATATTAGAGTTAATAAGGCAGTTTTCCTCTAGAAAAAGTTCATATGGATTTCGAAAATAGTTTCATATTTTCTTATATGCCTTGCAATTTAATGTTGTAGAAGGAAGTACTGTTCGAATTTACCTTTTTGTTATGAATATGAATTCATTTTCATGTTGAAAAGCTAGTTATTAGTATGAGGTAAAGTAGTTCCTTTTGTACTGTAAAGTAATTCTATGCTCTTTCTGGTTTGCAGYCATGTGTTTTTTTAAAAGTCATGTGATGTCATACTCACTTACTGAGATACTGAGGTACTTTTAAATTCAGTATTTATATGTCATTTCACATCTCATTATCATTTGTCKATCTATTTTTCTATTTTCACTTTCTCTKTCTAAAATTTTCTCTCTGATTTTCTTTTTCTTCTTTCTCTTCTTGTCTCTCTTCTTCTTTCTCTCTCTTATTCTCTCTGCTACTTTCTTTTCTTCTATCTTTTTTCTCGCTTTGCTTTCTACTTCTCTCTGATTTATTATTTTGTTTTCTACTTCTCTCTTATTTTTTCTTAGTCATTTCTAGTAGATCTGAGCTCAAGAGTTCAGTTTTCTTCATTTGTGTTTTTTTTCAAAAGTAATTCATCAAAATGAAGATGTTCTTAACTTTTAAATTTTGAATTTCGTTCTCTTTTTTTTCAAAATTTGAAAACTTATAGAACTGAAGAAATACATCTGAATGCTTTACGTGCCAAAAAAATTTCAGATTAAGAAGATTTGATGATTCATGCAAGGAGATTCAGCTGGAAATGCRGTGTTTTGAAGATTTGAAGGTATGTCGATCGACTTCTTATGTTAACTATGTGTTGCTTTCATTTCATTTTTAGAGTTTTCTAGTTGTTGTGCAGGTGTTTCTACATAGATTTTTTTTAAAAAATATTATTCACGAATTGAAAAGGTATCACTGGAAGAGTGTTTCTAGTTAAGAGTGTCTTTCTACTGTTTTGAGTAATGCACGAAATTTTGTAAAGTAGTTGATATAGTTAAGAYCACTAGTTCATATAATTAAGAATACTAGTTAGTTCATATAAAAGTAGTTCATATGATTCATAAAAATAGTTTATATAGTTCGTAAAAGTAATTCATATAATTTATAAAAGTAATTTATATAAATAATAAAAGTAGT
>SNQN01001054.1:85339-99228 GCA_008642245.1 Bassia scoparia
GTTAGGACGTGAGCGCGCCCTCAGCGTTATAGCGGCGCGCGCTATGTACTACATCGAGGTGCTTGTGCGTGGGCGTTGAGGCCACAGGATCCCGCACGGAGTCGTTTGGGTAGTGTTTCGATAGGGAAGTCGCCACCGTGCCAGAAAGGTATTCACGACGCCCGAACGTTGTGCCAAAACAATGGCCCCACGTCCAATCAAGTAAGCAGTCGTGGGTTCGGGGACAATAGGACGAATCGATCTGTAACCCCAATTCGCCGCATTTGTAGCGCCTCTACTCGGTCTCATTCGCATTCCATTCATCATACGATTATGTGCACACTTGAACTTAACTTTTTTAGCACACTGTAGAAGCGTACTGAACCCTAAAAAAACTATGAAAGTATGTTCTATTATGCAAAGAGACTACCTACCTGAAATTGTGACCATTTTTTAATCAAGTTTAAAACGGTGCCTAAAAACCGTGTCCTAGTAATCTTGATTTAAAGTGATTCACATTAAATTTCCGGTCTTGTTTAGCAAAATAATATACAAGTTATACAAACAATGACAATATGAATTATGAACTTCAAAAGTATATACAAACTCATCCTTACCTAAATCCTGCAAATAAAACAAAGGTTAGTTTGGTAAAACGAAACGCAAACGGAAATCCATTGCCTGATCGCTACATGAAGACAAAGAAACAATTGTTAAGTCATGATTAAAACGTCGGAGCGCAAGAATCTTTCGCCTTGAAATGCTTACAAATAAGAAAGCTTAGTATTGACAGATAAATGATATAAAAATGAAATGAAAAGAATGAAAACCAAAACAATGGAAACAATGAAAACGTTTGTGAAAATCCTACATGATTTACTGAAACACGATTAAAGAGTGAGTTTCTACATGTTTATTATCAAATCAAAACTCGTAATAGTTATAATTAAATTGAAAAGGGTAGTTTATGCGATAATCTCGAAGTAACCTTTTTATCGCTTGTTTGAATTCGGAAAGAGGAACGAGCTTTGAATAGAAACGAAGTATGTTCTAGAAAGTGCTTTAGAGAGAGAGAGAGAAGTAGACGTATCTCGGGAATTGTTTGTTTCGACCTGAGCAAAGCAGCATGTATTATAGGCACGAGAAAAAACGAAGGGGGAAAACCCTGCGTATATACGCAGAGAGCTGCGTATATACGCAGGTGGACCTGCGTATATACGCAGAGGGCTGCGCGATATACGCAGCCTCTGGCGTATATCGCTTGCCCTATGACGAATATATTTTCCAAACCTCGAAAATTATTTTGAATTTCTCCGATTTTATTCGTATTTCCTGATTCGACGCACCTAGACACCCTGCTCTCCAAGAAAGGAGTTCTAGAGTGTCCTAAAGGTTCCACGTATTTTCCGGATATTTTTGCGTATTTGTATTTTTTTTTGATTTATCTGCGTATAAAAACTTATAAAAAATCATAGGAATTGTAGAAAAATCAGAAAAAAAAATAATCTAAAAATAACTGGTGCAGCCTCAGAAAAAAAATTGAAGGTTGATGAAAGTGAAAATTATGGAGATCAACCAATAAAATTATTTTAAAAAATCCTTAAAAATAGAAAAGAAAAACCTAAAAATAGAAAATAATTAAATTAAATAAAAAGAAAATCTTTTTGGCCATTTTATTTGCCCCTTTGCTCAATAGTTCCGAGTATGACCCCACGTTATTTTCAACTTTTGTGAGTTCAAAGCATCCTATTCTAGCGACAATCGCGGAGACCTATTCATCACTAAACTCTTTTGGGGAGGAACATTTTTAAGTGTCTACAAGAAGGCCCCCACTTTGACTGAGTCTGAAGAGACGATAGTCTCGTAAGACGAAAGTCAAATATCATGATCGGACGGAGAGCAACTCAAGACGTTCGTGCGACCTTGAGTTACCCTTTTCGCCGGATTGCCGTTGAGCTTCGTGAGTCTGAGTACCTGCAAAACAAAGGTTAGGTACCTGTTACCGCGCCCCATCGGTGTTATGCCCTTGAAGCGCCTGCGAGTCCATCGGCGGCTTTCTCCCTACAGCTGACTTGGCTTTCAAGAGATGTGCTGACGGAACGTCTGTAGCGGAGAAGTTTCCAAGCACCCGGAGATGTGCTTTACGGAACTTCTGTAGCGGAAAGATTCCAAGACCGAAAGATGCATTGTGCTGAATTTGTAGCGAGAAATCGTAGCACCCGAAGTGTGGCATATGTGGAATTCTGGTGCGGGAAGGAAAATTCCAAACACCCGAAGTGTGTTAAAGGAGCTTCACCTTGAATGAAGAACACCCACTTTGACTGAGTCTGAGAGACGAAAATCTCGTTAAGACGACAGTCAAAGTATTTGATTTGGACGGGAGAGCAACTAAACGTTCTTGTAACCCTGAGTCACCCTTTTTCGCCCGTCACCTGCAAACACAAAGTTTTAGTTTACCTGTTACCGCGCTCCATGCGTTTTTAATGCCCTGGGAAGCGCCTGGATCCTCGGGCTGCTTTCTCCCTACGGCTGACCTTGCTTTTCAGGGAGAAAATGAGGTAATGAATACCTTCGGAAGCCGCCTCGTTTCCTCCGTAGCGTTCCCTACGGCACCTTGGCTTTTCGGGAAAAAGAAAAATGATTTTAGATGCCTTCCCTACTGGCTGGACTTGGCTTTTCGGGAAGAAGTAAATGCAAGGTCCGTCGGAAGCGGCCCGTTCCTTCGGAAAGTTCCCCTACGGCTGACCTTGGCTTTTCGGGAGAGTTTATGTATGTGCCTTCCCTACGGCTGACCTGGCTTTTCGGAAGACGTGTTAATGTAAGTTCCGTCGGAAGCGCCGTCCTTCGAAAGGTTCCCTACGCTGACCTTGGCTTTTCGGGAAAGTTGCGTTGTAGCAACAATCGCGTTATAGCCGATAATGCCGTATAGCCGGTCATATGTAGTGATGATATGATTCCTTTGGAAGCGCCTCGTTCCTCAGGAAACTTCCCTTACGGCTTTGACCTTGGCTTTTCGGAAGAATGTTGCGTGGAGCAACAAATTTCGCGTATGAGCGTAGAATGCCGTATAGCGTGTGCAGGCAAATGCCATGTAAGATGGGCCCCTAGCCTCGTGTTAGGTGTGAATGTTTCAATGTTTAAGTTTAATGTGTTTGTGCAGGAGCATATGCGATATGGATGGAAACTCATTGGCAGTAATGCAAGTCTATTCTTAATCTAATGCAGAATGACCCAAGGAAATTGACTAACGGTAAGATGCTTTTGGGATTGTGGATGAGCCGTCTCCAAGCCCCCATTCCGAGCAAAGGTGATCTTGTGATTGCAAGGAGCCCCCAACCCATGGTTTGGGTGGTGAATGGCTAAGTTTGCAGTTAGTTGGTTTATGGGTATGAGCCCCCCAGCTTAAATCGATTTTGGGCAATGGTCTGATGGAGCAAGGTAAGCTAGTGAATTTGGGGGAGTCATGGGGTTTTGGCTTAGCTTTTTGTGGCGGTAATTGTAGGGATGAGGATGTGATTTTGATTTGCCCAAATCAGTAATTTGAGCTTGAATGCTGCATGATGAAGAACATGGAGAAATGCTCTGGCGAATGCGATGCATGGTATGAATGCTTGCAGAGAGATAGCCTAAGGACGAGTTGAGGAGAACCCCTTAAGGTTTGAAAGAATAGGCTAAAGGTTCAAAGAAAAAGACTAGCTTAAATTTGACTAAGGGCGTAAGTAAATGGGGAATTGATGTGTTGGCTAAGATGATGTAGTTCAAGCTCGAGCCTATGTCGGTGCTTACACTAGGAATTGCGCTTCTGGACTTAAGGAATCCAAAACTATATGATGACCTCAGAATGTTATGAATTTTATGTGAACCTCGAGAAGACGGCTTACCTACGTATCCTTTTGGATCAGACCTACGTAAGTTCTTGTGATGATTTGGACAATGCCTCGTGTGAGAGGGCTTTGTGGTTGTATATGTGATTGGGTTTGAGGGTTGAAAAGCTTGATGATTACGAAGTGACCCACGTGTGCGCAGTGTGCTTTTTTAGACTTTTCACATCTATTTGAAATGGGCTTTGAACTTGTGGATTTGCATTGATTTGCATGTTTGAATGACGCATTGAAACTTTGATTTTTTTCTTTTTGCCCATTTTATTCTGCTTCTTTTTTTCTTTTGCACATGTCTTTTCCTACGCACCGTTTGTCCAAAGGTATAGGTAGATGTGGGGTGATGAAAGAAAGTAGGCTGAATGATAGTTGTTTATGGCTTCAAAGCGTTTCGCAAGGATTTTGATTGATGTGTGCAAGGAATGGAGGAAGAGGTTTTTTTGCTGGGCTATGAAGAAGGCCCTCTCTTGGCAATGTCCATTGAATTGTGAGGTCGATCATTAATTTGATTCCATTAAAGTTAGAAGCAACAAAAACTAATATGGAGGCTAAAAAAATAGAAAAAAGAAACTTTTATTAAAAAACAAAAAATTCATGACATAGAGCTAATTGCAGGAAGTTGATCCTAAACCTATGAACATAGCCCGAAATGCGAAAAAGAAAGGATACATAGTCTGGGAAAGGACTCTTCCGACTCAGATCCTAAACTAAGACTCTAGTCTGACTCATGTGAATTGAAGAAGTCATTCTCTTATGTCCACTCCAAGTGTCGTAGACCTTTACGAATGGTTACGGTAAGCCTCTGACTTGAGATGATCTTTGTATTCCGGCCTGGAAGGTTAGAAATGAAGGTACGTTGACCATTCTCTTCTTCAAGTAGGATCGGAGACTAGGGTGCAGCACACTCCTCTCCCATCAAATCCTAGTCACGTATACGTAGAGGGTGAACCCCTCTTTCTCTCCCTGGTTAAGATTCAAGCCTCGGAAGGAGTGTTTGGTCTGTATATTTAATCCCTTGCATACTTGCCCTCCATGAATGCGTGATGTGTCTTCCAATAGCTATTTCTTTCTCAAGAAGAAAAGAACCACTTCTGAAGCATATCGGTTCCAAGGAAAGGGGAAAGCACCATTGCGAAAACAAACCGTCAGTAATGTGCAATCGCCATTTAGGAGTGCCATGTGGTCTAAAATCCCCGTACATACATGGCATCGCGAGTCATCGGTTGCTTGAACTTGGGTATTCTTCGCTGAAAATCCTTTGCAGTTTGGTTGAAAAAGTGTCATGGCGAACTCTCAAAGGAGCTTTAGGTCTGGTAGAAGGTGGGCTCGATGGTCTTTTGTGATTGCCTTACATTTCAAACAATGCTGCCTAGTAAGAGCTCCCCTCAAGAAGAGTCAACTCCACTTCGAATCTACAGCTATACAAGCTGATTGAACTTGACTCTCTAATTTAGGCAAGCTTTTCGACATGCTTTGCTTGTTGTTCCTGGCCATTTTTGTCATGTTAGGGCTCGCAATGTAGGTTATATGAAGTTGGGTTTGGGATATGTAGGGCTGAGTTACAAACAAATATCTGAGAAGGTTAGATCTAGGAAGGTTTTGAAAGAAGTTTTAAACTGGACTGTAAGGCCCTCAAACTCTTTGAGGTGATCGACAAGGCTTGGAGACGACTTCACCCCTGTTTCAAAAAGAAATAAAACCCTTAGGGAACTTCCTTGGTCATGTATAGTATTGATATAAAATACCATATGTATCGCGACGATTGCAAATGCATGTCTACTGCCTACAAAACCTAAATATATCTATGAAATAACATTGATACTATATACTCCTCTACCTATCAAGAATGAATGTACTAAAAATCTTGAGAACTTAGCCTAACTGGTGCACCATCTACGTTTAACTGAAGAACTTATTTTTTTTTCTCTATACTTTTCTATATGAAACTTATATTCATTTATGATTTTATATATTCTTTAATTTATCAATTTATTATAAATTCTTTAACTCGTGAACCTAACAAAAGAGGACTCCCTACACAACTTCTGACCGTGAGAAATCTAGAGTCACGACGTGAGCCCACATTTTGGATGTCCTTAAGAGCTGGTAGTCTCTATAGCTCGCGTATTAATAGTCACCGCATAAGACTGCAATCGCAAGAAGCAATACAAATAATTATAAAAGAGCTTGAATTATCGTACAATAATTATTTGATGCTATGATACGCATCATAATGTTTACTTGACAGTAGTCTTAAATTCCCTCTAAATGGAATAGTACTAAGTGTATTTTATGCCTATATTCTGTTTTCTGTCAGTTTCTCATGGTTTGAAAATTGAATTTGCCATGATGACTTGCAGTACTTTCTCAGTTGAAAATTATTTTGTTTAATATAACTCCTTTTTTGTTGTTACTAATGTTATAGGGAAACAGATGAACTCAATCGAGCTCAAGTCAAAGTCTGTGACTTTTACCCTAGTAGTAAGGGGTCAAATGACATCAAAATCAGATTTCGTGATAGCTATGGGATCGCCTCATTTAGATCGGCTACTGGAAATGAGATCGAAAGAACGTTGTTGCACAAATACCAAGCTCTGACTAGTTTATGCCACATATATTTAGGGGTTACGAAATGTACCTTTGACGTGTAAGTTTAAGGTCTGATAATAAGTACTTACTATTATCGGTGAGTCCAATCATGTGACATTATACACAACTAGTAGTAGTTGAGTCTATAACATAATTTAGTCCATGCAAGTCATAGGCTATGAACATTGCTATGATGGAACTAATAAGCGAAGTATCCAATTTTACAAAAGGATCTTATATGCCAAAGTATGAGAGCTATGGACATGTGTATAGATCCTCATCAATAGAACTCGTTAACTACTATTGTATCCGTTCTAGGACCCATACGATGCACATACTATACAAATCTAACTAAAACGCTCGTACGAATGATCAAATGAATCAACTATGGTTCAGTAGCTGATCATTTAGAGTTAATTCAGCAGTGATTACCATGCCTGAAAAAAAACAGAGTACTTATGGTCCATAGTAGTTTTCACCACTTTGACATATTAGCAATGTTAATGTAATCTCATAATATAATATAGATACTACTCACTATTTATAATGCACTACGCTATAATTCTATTATATATAGTAATAACACGTGCAACACACGGCACTATATAATATATTAGTGAGTCACACTACTGGATATGGACTTGCCTTAGCCTAATTGTCAACATGTCGAATCACAATTCTAACCTATCATTGATTTACTAGTACTCAAAATGGATTAAGTTATGACTCCCCATCTTAACTCTTATTTTAGGTAATATTCTTTTTATAGTCTCGTAGCACAGATGATTTAGAATCTTGATGGAGATCCTTTTCCATTATTGACGAAACCAAGGAACTCTTAGTAATAATAAGAAGGCTAAATAATACATCTGATCCTTTATTACTCGAAAGGTCAATCATGAGAATATCTATGAGTACAATAAAAAATCAATAGACTGTAAAATAAAACGTATAAACGAATGAAATCGAACTTACGAACTTCCTAACATCTGTTCTTCAAATTACAAAAATGTCCTAACGGTATGCATCCCACATGAGGAATAGATCCCCTAATAGAAATGAAATATTAATGACTGGTGCGGTCCGACGCCCCTATCTTAACAGTATATACCACTGAGCAATATTTTGCTAACAGCGATAATGTGCATCTTTAGGGTTGTCACTACATCGAGTGGTGCTGGTGCGTGGGCTTGAGCCTATAATGCTCGCAGATACATGCACACGACCTCCCGTTCTCTTTGAAAAGGTTTTCAAATGTTGTGGTTCGATATAACTCTATGTCGATCTCAGTAAAACGGAATGCCATCACCACGTGATCCTAGATACAATCGGTTTTAATTCTGACCAGAGCAGCTTTGAAAGTTCAAAAGCTGACGCCCGAAACGTTCTATTAGGTTTGCGTATATGGCCGCATAAACAATGGGCCCCACGTCTCCAAACATAGTCAACCAGGCGTGGGTTCATGGGTGGAACAACATCCAGAGTACGATAGCCTCAGAATACCATTTTATGATTTAAATCCACCCAAGATATATGCTGTTCCCGGCAAGGTATAAGCGGCAGAAAAAGACCAACCTAGTTCACTGCATTGATCAAATGCAACGCAAGGAATAGATAGCAACGCTGGTTCCATTATGTGCAATTCCAAGTTCGATAATTAACAATCGATTGATTAATACGCACAAAACTTTACAGTTTTGCAGCAACAACCTTCAAGAAATGCTACTAACCCTTATTAACTAAACCTCATTTCTAGCAAGAAGTATGTTTTTCTCATATGCACCAAGAGACCGTCTTAAACAATAGAAAATTGTGACAATTTGTATTAATCAAGTTTAAAACGTGTGCCTAAAAAAACGTGTGTCCATAGTGTAATGTCGCACTTGATTTGAAAGTTATGTTAAGATGTTTCCATAATTTCCGAGTCATTGGTTCAAGTCATTAAACAATATCTTATACACACAATGTGTTAAATTAATAATACAATACAATATCACAAATTAAGAATTAAGTGTTAAGAGTGAGAATCTATGCTAAACCTTTTCAGTTATACGAAACTCATCTTACCCAAGTAATATCCTTCATTCAGAGATAAACAAAGTTCTCAACGTATAATTAAATATCGAAACGAACGAACATTCCTTTGCCTTATCGATCGGAATCGCTTATACATGAGACAAAGAAAACAATGTCTCGTAGATTATCTTTACACTATTCTAAATTATGAAACGCTTAACTAGAAGCGCACAAAATGAATTCTGTTTTTTTCCCTGCCCCTCACCATTGGCAGAAAGAGTTACCTAAATTCGTCACTTACAATAATTGATTTTAGCAGATAATAAAAAAAAATCCCTTTACAGCCTAGTACTTTGCACAAGGTTGATAATTTAAACTAAAAGCTTAGAATAAATATTTGAATATAGAAAAGAATGAAATAAACATGTCATATGCTTTAATCAAAAACATAAATGTGAATAGACCTATCATATATCTAGAAAAAACACTATCATAAAATAATATCATACAATACATAAAAAATAACAGATTTAATGAAAGAGAGCCCTATAGTCGTTTCTAACGCATGTTTCCTAATTAATTCCCAAAATCAATATCATGGTAACTTTGTTCTAGTCGTTATATATAATTACTCTATTAAATCAGATTGAAGAAAATCAGGAGTAGTAGGTGCGCTTAACTCATGATTATCTCGAGACAAACATCAACTCATTTGAAGATATAAGACTCTATCAACTAAAATTATAACACAGTTAAGCTTGTACAATCATACGAAAGAATATATAGTCCGAATGTCTATTTAATTAGAATAATACGAAAATGTGTGAGTTAGAATTCTTAAGATAGTATCAAGCAAGAGACTATGATTATGGAGAAGTAAGACCTAATTAATATTTTTGTTTGTTATCATGCTCTAGGAAATGTGATTTGTAATACAAAAAAGTTTTATTTATTTTAATTTGTCTAAAAACTAGCAAAAAACTGCGAAGCCAGATGCGAGCCACATGCATGCACAAGATGCAAACTGCTTATGTGTGTAGTATACTTTACTAAGTTCCACCAGTGACAGAGAATACAAAAACGACGTCAGCGAACAAGCCCTAGTCATTGTTACTCATCTATTCTACATCCGTCCCAAGCGTCCAGGTAGCCACTGTCTCACCGAGGGTCATAATATAACGCCACAGCCTAGACTATCCTCGACCGAACCATGATACTCTACCGCAGTGACCTGCGCGTCTCTCATACGCAGAGGGGCTGCGTATATACGCACTGCCGCATCCGGTACATCGTTATTCGTATACGCAGAGGGGCTCGTATCAGTCACCCGCACAAGCCCCTCTGAACTGCCGTTAATGCACCCCCTTCAAAATTACGCTGCCCCCTTTATGCGCATTATCTATCAAACACCACATATTTTCCAAAACCTCGAAAATTTGAGACCTCTAGAGTTTTCCCTGCCGATTGCCCATTTATTCCTTGCACCTATCTCCCTTCTCAACTCGACCTACCGACCGACTAGCGCCTTCAGACCTACCTCCACCTCTCATTCTCCCCAGCACCAAAAAATTTCTTTCCATTTGATGTAATTTGTTTCGCAAGGTGATCTTCTGAGCAGTATTTACCAGTACTAATGTTTGCTCGTTATTGTAATGTTTATTTGAATATTCATTATATTTGGGGCATATATTTTTTCTGCGTATATCGAGACTTATAAAAATTCACATAGAAATTATGACTTAATGGCTAGTTTAAGAAATATACATTGCAGATTTGATGATCACCACTCAAGAATAAATTACCTATATAAAATTCACTGATTTGATTGTGTGAGCTACAGCAGTTATTTGAGAAATATGTAATTCCATCGTAATCGTAAAAATTTTTCGACGTGTGACTTGCGACATAAAAAATTCTACATGGACTATACTAAACTGGAAGGAATTTCTTATCGATCATACATGATAAAATTAAAACGTATAATTTGTGTAAAAATAAAGGAAGATCTACCTATTAAAGATCAAGTAAACAAGGCAACTTAAGAAAACATAATAATAATTAAGATAAATCTTAGAAAGATTATACTTTAACAATTAGATCACAATTAAGAATGTTTTGAGAAGATAACTCTTTAGTTTGCTCCATTTCTTATTGCACCGTACTTTGTCTCAAATTTCCAATTTTTTGGTTTTTTCGGCGAGTATGACCCCACGATTGAATTCCATGAATTATTCAAATCTTTATGTAGTGGTTTGAACAATCACGTGAGAGCATCCTTATCCTAAGGTCTTAAGACTGAAAGAGTCGCGAAAGACGCTACAGGGTATCTAATTTACAGATCCATATGCTTCATTTTGTAATAGCTCTTCTGCACATTAATTGTCTAGGTGCACTTTAGACGGCAGCAGTAAAAGGAAAATAGCTTCTCCCAAGCTGTCCCGTTAATTAAATCTTGTATCAAACATGTTCTATATATTCATCAAACCTTTTTGGTGTCTTTATTGTTAATCTAAATTTGCGTGCTCTCTATACATATTTTCTTCTATCTTGTCGTATCATTTGATACTTTTTTCTAGTAGGTTTTTTACTCGATCATCACTTCAGGATCTCCAAACTGTCACGCAATTCAATAGTTACAAGAGCTAAGTATATCTTACATTCATTACCCTCATGAACTCACTAGCTGACTGGTATGTTGTAACCTGTGTCTTAAGGATTAAAGAATAAACAATAAGTAGTTTTAACAATTTATTTTATGCCTTATTTATTAAGCATGGGATGAGGAATAAATCTAAAAGCATAGGCAGCGATGGTGAATTGAGTTTTGTTCATATTATTTGAGGTTCTGGATTAATTGTCCCGAGCCTTTGGCTTTCATGTTTTGCTGAATTCCGCGTTAGAATTCAGATAATCTTTGTCACCGTACGTTTTTGTTTCTTTCCTTGTGTTTCACAATTTCTCTTGATGGTTCCATCTGTATAGGAGGTCGTATCATTTGATAAAATTGTTTTTCATTATTTAAGTGTTTTACTCCCGCTAGTATCCTATTACCACCCTCAATAGACTATCAGTTATGCGTCTGATTTAGACAGCTAATACATTCTATCTCGTGAAATTTCACCTACTATCGTTTCCAAGAAATTAACTGGTGTATGGGTCTAATGCTGCAAATTGCTTAGATTTGTGTCCCTGTGCATCTTAATAGCATTTCAAGTTCTACTTTTTCTCGATCCCAGCCACTATTTAAGTAGGATAGGAATTGACACCCCAGACCATTGCCATCACCCACAAGCTCTACCAAGCCAGTCATCTTATTGCCAGACTCAATTCATCTCACTTCATTCACCACGAGCTACGCCACCCACACTAATTGGTACCATACCTCAATCATATCTCAATATAAGAGTGTCCTACAATCTCAAAGGATATTATCTATGACTTAGTATATTCAGAAGTTTTCTCCCCCATGAAAGTTATTAATGTAAGGGATTACCAACCAACAACCTGCTTAAGTTCTACTGAGGCGCCCCTCCACAGTCCAAAATCGGCTCACTAAATACCTAAACTACTTCTTCTTCTAATAAACCAGCTCAATTGAATTCCTCACATATTTATACAAGAAGCAGATCAATACAGTAATACTTCAGATCTAGATGTTGAGAAAAGCGACTGATAGAGAGTGAGAGATCGAAGTGGATGGTGGAAGACGGTGGCTCATTACGACTGTCTGGAATGAGATGCACGAAACAAGGGGAAGTAATAATAGCGTGGACGACTCCCGTATTAGTTATATGAGACGAGAGTAGTATTGTGTTTTTTGGTGATTGGTTATGATTGATAGGTTGGGTCAGCTTCAGTCCTGAGAATGTTGGAACTATTTGAGAAATGTGCATGCAATTACCATGAGTGGCGTAGAAGAGTAATATGATGCAGGGTAGGCAGCCCGACCAATTGTGAAAATTGTGTGTGTTTTGCAATGCAGTTCTATCAAAGCCTACAGATTGCTATCATGGAGTGTGGTATTATGAGATTTTTGAGGTGGTCTAGGAGGGAGCGATGCAATGGAAAAGTAAAGCCGTTTCCAAAAACATGGATCAACAATTAGTGTCTGGGTGAGTACGTTAAGGAGAGAGGGCAGTGCTCATCTGGCTCATAACCCGATTCAGATGATGCCTCAAGACATCCCTGGAACACACAGTCGTATTTTGACAGGTTGATAAATTTCAAGCACACAACGACATGTTTGGCTTCAGTGATTGTGAACTCATGAGCTAAAGAGCTACTGGGGCACGGAGTGGATCGGGGTATCATTTTGGTGTGTAAAAGCGAAGAAAATCTGAAAATCTAAAAACAAAGACATAATACGAAGTCTGGGTCGGAACATGATAAGTACGTAAGATGGTAAGGAAAGATACCCAGAGCAAAGAACCAAAACAGTCCAATTTGGTGGCGGTAGAGTCTCGTACTGGAGGATATGACACTAGTCTCAAGTGAACTGTAAGATTATGATTTATAAGAGTTAGATGATGAAGTGATGGAATACCGTTAGATCGCAAATGCTTTGTGAGTAGTTTTCTAGCTTAGGGATGCTAGGGAGCCCAACTATAATCCATTGATGCCAAAATGATATTATCATCTCTTTTCAACAATCCTTGTTCCTTATATTGCGGTTTCTCAATCTTACATGGTTTTAGATTTGGCCACCCAAGGCTTTAAGAGAGAGAGAGTTCTCCTTGTTAAACCTTTGCAAGGGATTGGAGGGGTTGTTTAGGGTATTGGTTTAATCAATCTATGACTAATTCTTGTGAGACCTTGAAGGGGACTTTGGTTTGAGCAAGTTTGGTAGAGTTGGATGACTTGGGAGATGATTCCAACTATTTTGCTAAACAAAGATCACAATTGCTTAAATGTTTAATTGAGACTAAACCTTTGACTGGCATTCAAATCCTTTATATAGTTGGGCAAGCTAGTATTCCTAAGTGTTTTGTGTTAACTGTTTTCAAATCGTTAATTCACTAGCTTACTTCTAATTCTAYRAATTTTCAACTTTAAAATTCATTTTCCTTCCCGAARTTAAATGTAAAAACTCAAGCAAACGACTAGCCTTGCTTGGGTACGATTCTACTTACTCGCTATACTTGTGTGGCAAGTTAGTTAGGATTTAWAAATTTTTGTTTGAACGAATCGGTTAGTGTTTTCAATGACCGCAAACCACCCTGTGTCAAATTGATATCGTTGTCGGGGAGGCAATAAGTGTTTGAGTTRTGAAAGCTTTTA
Source organism: Bassia scoparia (assembly GCA_008642245.1). NCBI lineage: Eukaryota > Viridiplantae > Streptophyta > Magnoliopsida > Caryophyllales > Amaranthaceae > Bassia > Bassia scoparia. The sequence continues at coordinate 99,079 of SNQN01001054.1, forward strand.
TTTGGTTTTATTGCTTTTCATAAAATTTATAAACCCAAAAAGATTCTCCAACTTCACTTGAAGTTGCTTTTGTTTCAATTTGAGCATTTTACATTACATGCAACATAGTGAGTCTTCGATTCTAGACCTTGACCTCGAAATCGAGAAAAC